>VWYI01019084.1:0-15438 GCA_013399455.1 Anthoscopus minutus
AGGCTTCATACAAAACTTTTCCTACAAGTATTGCTTTTATTTTCTTTAGAATTTATTTAGGGAAAATGAGGCAGAGCATTTCAAGGATACTTCACTTTGTTTAACATGGTGCTTTGAAGTGAAGAGCATTAATTAATTATATTAGTCACAGACACTGAAGAAGAAGAGAAAGCCATTGCTAGAATGAGCATGATTTGCAGTGTTGAATGCAGCCTCAGAAGTTTTGTCCCTGCCACAGGCTTCCTGCGGGATATTATGGTATGCCATCCTAATCCCAGCTGATAAGAAGCCGCTGCAAATTTTTTATTCCCACATTGCTAGGTGTCAGGCTTTAGGAGACAGATATTAATTTGTAAAATTTTCCCTGTGCGTGACTGAAGTGAGTGTGAACATGCAAGCTGTTACATAATGTTAAGTAGTCTGGAGGGGGGAAAAAAGAGTACACACTTGAAACTACTGGATTTGTTTCACTTTGGTCCCTACCTCATCTTTCTATTGCTTGAAAGAGGTTGATAGTGTTCATTTTATGGAAGGATTATAAAAATTAAGCAAAACCAATGGAGTGCTTTGATTTTATTTTTCCCCCCATAGCGAAAAGTACTTCAGACAGTTCCACAAACCAATTATTCATTCTCAAGTGCTGCATTTGATTAAATAAAGTATTGGGGAATATGCTAATCAGAAGAATGGAAAAACAATTAGATAATCCTCTCAGAATTGTTCACTGTGGGCATTGATTGAGGTATGAATTCCTAAAAAACAAAAATCCTCTAACAAAGAACAAGTGAGTGACTTAACATGTTCTTCGGTGGGTAATTTTTCATGTACCTCCTAGATTTCTAGTACTTATCTATGTACCTTCAGTCTTTACCATACAGATTTTCTTTTCCTTTATTGACAATAATTCAGTAAAATTTTCAGAGTTTTTGAGAGATTCAACAAATTAGGATTTTGAGGTCTGAAAATACATGTCCTATGTAAGATTGACAGTGTGAGTGAGCATCAAATCTGGGTAATTCTGTACAGTTCATGGACTAAGATATGAATCTCAAATTTTTGCACGTCTGACATGACAAGCTCTTGGGAGAGGCTGAGGGAAAGAGAGGGGAATATGTTATGTATTGCAGGGAAAAGAAGGAGGTGATTACCATCAGAAGCAGTGGGGTTGGCTACTTGGATGTAGAGTGCTTAGCCTATACAGACAACTTGCTGAAGTGTTTTGCATTCCTTACAGTTTTGATCTTTTCAACAGTGTTTATCAGTAGCACCACTTGCCAACAAAACAGCAAAAAAAACACAAAAGGAAAAAAAGGAAAGCAACAGCATAGCAGAGGTGAAATGAGCTTCTAAGTTTTGGAATGGCAAACCTCTTGGAATTGACAGCTGGTTCTTATGGTGTGTCAAACCACATTTCATCACTTGAGTACAGAAATGTTGGGTGATACTTAATGCCTTAAAATATCTCAAATTATTATCTAAAGTAGGGAAACAGGCATGATTATTAAAGCAGAAAATATGTTCAGTGAAGCCTAGTTCTAACAGTTGATCTTGGTCATTCCTTGTCTGTCCACACATTATCTGTCAGCCACGGAAGGTAACATTTTATTCTCATGTTAAAAGACAGCCTCAAAAATGACGCTCATCAATTGCCAAGTATAGGTATTACTTATCCTCTTAAGAATGTGTATAATCTAAAGCATCTAATCAGTATGAATGGATTAAAAAATACATTTACAAGAACTTCAATCTCTAAAATTTTACAGTAGTTAAGCTAATAAACACTTTGTTAAGAATATGAGGAAAGCATTGCACAGAAAAGATATTCACTAGATGAATAGCAACTTAGGGGGTGAGTTGATTTTGAGTTCCTGATCTCTTGCTTGCTCTGTTATTTGAGTAATTTAATCAATTTGATGTGCAGTTCACAAATTAATACATTTTTTAAAAAATCTAAATCCCTTTTATAATAGGGGGAAAAGAGAAACAAGTGAGTTGTGAAGAGGCTGAAAACAGTTGGTATGCTCTACAAAAAGAAAATCACTAGCTCTGGAAGAACATGTTTTTCACAAGCAATGCATAAGGCAACATTTTTTTTCCAATGATTTCCCATACGTTTTTGGGTGTGAAGGAGAAAATTTGTTCCTGGTATTTTATTTGCTTCGCTCCTTTTTAACATGAATTTCTTTTCATTCTAGGGTACATCCTATTTTATAAAGGAAGTTCTCTTTCTTTTCTTTGAAGGGCTCTTACTCTGTCACAGAGCTTTGGGCAAAGGACAGGGGACAGGATTCAGTGTAATTAAAACTCAAGGTCAGAAAAATTGGCAGCTATTTAAAACAGTTTGTGAATGTCTTGCCTGTTAAGATCAAAGGTTAATGTCTTTTCCAAATCTGTGAGTACTTCTGAAGAATTTGTGATAGTCCATCATATCTGTTCTGTAGGAGCTACTGTTTGGAGAGATAAAAAGGCTGCAACAGTCCTTTGCTTGTGAGGCTTACATTTATGTTTCCTAGAAGTTACAAGATTTTGTGGGGGGTCATGGCTATTTGCCAAATTATGTTACTGTCTGTGTTTCAAAACTTGGCCAGAGAAGTTTTTTGTTTACCTGAAGGTTCAGTGTTTGCCTGTTTTATACCATTGCATAATCCAGGGATCTGTATATAAGTTTGTTAAAATATGTGAGTTACGAGATTTCTTAGTAACATAGATTGAAACCACACACCATTCAAATACTGAATACTGGCTTTTGATTTTACTCTGAGGATGCTGTCCTGACTGCAGCCATAAACACAGAAATGTAGTCTCTCTCAAACAATCTTAACATAATAAGGCAGATCAAATAGCTTTGCAAGACAAAGGTTGGTAAATTTGTTCAAATAGCTGTGTAGTAAGCCATTTTCTACACCTGCAAGATGGGAAGGTCACAGCTCTGCTTGAATTGCTATAGGGACCCTCTCTTCAAGAATTAAGGAAGACAAAAATTGTGTGGGTGACCTTGAGATACTTTCCAAGAAGAGAGAGAGAGATTTTATAGCTAAGGCTACAGAATAGGCTAAAGCAGTCTTGAATTTGTTATGATAAGTAAGCTTGCTGTCATACAACTGGATCCTGTTCAGAATACCAGTTTTCAGTGAAAGGAGAAGGAGAGAGAGTAAAGGTAAAAGCCGCATGTGTGATTGAGAGGTTTGAAAGTTATCCTTGAGAAAAAGAGTGTTTCATACTGAGTCTAAATACTGTTCAATACAGGAAGAGTAAGCTCTGTGTATCAGCAGGAGAATTTGATCCAGCAAAATGGGCATCCAGTTTGAGTAACTGAAGAAGTTACCCTGTTTGTTGTGGAAGAAAAGAGGGATGACCTGGGCAGTAGCAATTGTTTGGGAGCACAGGGAGGCTGTAGAAAGGGAGGATTTGCTGTTTTGAGACTGCATGCAAGTGAAGCATAGGTCATGCGTAAGGAAAAAGGATCCCCACCTGTAGCTCTGAGCCAAAGCGCTGCCTGTGAGACTGTCTAACAGCATTTGCAGCTGCTGGAAATGAGTTACAGCCCAGGCCAGAGGGGAAAGTAACTCCCAACAATGAGTTGGTGGGGAACATGCTTTGCTGTGCTGCCTTGGGGCCATATGGCGGAAGATGGGGACTGTATTTTCCAGGGCACCAAACCAAGAGGGATTTGCTGCTGTTGCTACACAGATGGATGTGATTGCATGCAGGAGGTGTTATAGGGGAATATATTGGAGTTGTACAATACACCAAACCTTAATATAAAAATTCTGTTTCTTGATGAATCAATTTACCTCCTCATAAAACTTCTAAACAACAGGCTGCCTATCCAGCTAGCCAGCTGATAGAAGGTCTTTTGAGAAGCCCATGAGAGGCAAAACTGAACAGTCAGTCAAATTTGACACTCCACATGTTTTAATTAAGAAAAAACTTTAAAGGCTGTGCTGCAGTCACTTCAGCTTGTTTAACAGTCAGACTTGAGCTTGAACAGAAATGCATGCATTTTAATAGCTGAAGTTCAACTTCACAGTTACCATTTGTTTTGAAAATATAATCTTAAATTTTCATTTAGTCACAAATATTTTTCCCAAAAGCACTACTAGTCTAATAGTGGGAAGGATGATTTGAATTTATGTTGTGTGTGCGAATTTGCAAACATGCCTTAGTCCAGGTAAATAAAGTAGCTGCAGTATAAAGTAAAACAAGAATTCTCCATCCTGACTTTCGTACCTTGTGGTATAAGTTGAGCTTGCAGTTAAAAACATTATCTGAGCATAAATAAACTTAAGTAAAATGTCAGCAATTGACTGTGATCCATTAGATAATAATCTTTGCATTGAGTTTTATAGCCAAACTGTGTCAAATAAGTCAGAGTTAATTGCCAAATTCTAACTGAGCTTTGATAAATATGAAGTCTCTATGAATTGCTTCCTTGACATTGTGCAATATTAAACTAGACAAGGAGGTTTGGTGAATCTCACAATTTGAATTTCTAGTCAAGTTCTCTCTAAGTCAAGTTCACATGCACTCTAAAACATCATAGGTTTGATTTCTGCATAAATTTGCCTTTAACTCCTGCATTATTCTTTTATCATAATGCAGCCCAGGAAGACTTGTGAGATATGTCAGTATTTTCCATGCTGACTCTATTTGAAGCATAAGTACTTGGTTAATTTGTCTCTGTAGTTTTCATACATAGCTAATGAAAGGATTTTGCCCTGTTTGAGAGCTTAGTTTTACAGCGGAAAAAAGAAATTTTTATAATACTGGCTTGAGTCTACTTTTGGTTCCAGACAGCTGCCAAATATATTTCTCTTATATATTGTAGTTGGATAGGAAATCGGTGCACAAAAAGTATCTGCTTAGAACAAATGTATTTGCACAGGTGATCTTTGGGAGGTAGAGAGTGGATATAAACTGGCAATTCTCATGACTTTAGGTTTCCCAAGAGAATTGTTACTTTGCTTGCAATTAGCCTTTCTTTGACAGCAGTTTCTTTTTCTAACCAAGGTTAGAGCAGAGTACAAAAAGTCATGTCCTGCAAAAGTTATTTTTATCTTGCAATTGAAGAAAACCATCCTGAAGTGTTGTTTGCTTTCCTTAACTTGTTCCTCTTCAGTGGAAACAAACTTAAAAATTTATGAAACGCGCCCATTCACATCACCTTTGTAAGACTATGTGAAGTTGCAATCCTCAGAACTGGAGTAAATTAAAAGTAGCAGTATGTGACGGTCTTTTGCTGTTTGTGGAATAACAAAGCTTTACTCTGTTATTGTTAACCTTATTAGCAATCTAAAACTTCTGCCATGATGGTATGCTTTGTTCAAGAGCAACTAACTGGGAAAAGAGAATGTGGAAAAATTTTGTGTCAATTAAAAGTATTTTCTGCCACCTGAATTTTAGTTACTGTCTTAAAGGAGCATTGCTGTCTTAACTGAGTGTAATAACTTACTGAAACATCTAAAGTACAGATTTAGAGTGTCTATTTCATAACTGCATTTTCACAATTCTCCTAAGGGGTGATGATGGAATTTTTAGGAATTTTAACCTTTTCAATTTTGTCAACAGCATGATCACAATAATTTCTTTGGTTCAGAGCTAATTTTCTTTCAAATGGGTGTAAAACACATTCTGTGTAACCCAAACAGAAATGTCTTACCTTTTTCAGACTGAATTATGCTGCATTTATAATTCAGAGTAGATATAAAAAAACCTGTTAACTACAGTTCTGAAACTCTCACATTTGTGGAATTGTTTGACAGTATACAATTACAAGTGTTTCTGTGTTTTATCATCTGATAGGCAAAATATAATAGTAAGTCCTATTCCTGTGGATTTTTTTTGTTCTTCCTTTCTGTTGTGCCTGTGGTAAAGCTAGCCTCCAAATGTACTTAAACATACTTAGTAACAAATCTATGTTTATTATTTACAAAAATGGAGCATCTGAAATCCAGACTTAGAGCAAGAGAAAAAACGCCTTTTCTGGTTTTTTTCTCCTATTAGATGCAGTGCAGAGGAATTGAGGTGGTGCATCATTTTGCTCAAGTATCTTTTAATGTAATAAAGAAAGTAGTGAAATTATATAAGGGGTTTTTGTGTTAAATGGCCTCTATTTAAAATCTGCTCGGGTGCTTTCAGAGCCCATGTGCCTTTCCTGCTTTCTGAAGCAGAAGAGGGTTGGATTGTGGCTGGGGTCAATGTGCCGCACCTAGGAGGGCCGTGCAACTTAACCTGATATGTTACAGGGACCTGCTGTAAGCAGTGCTGAGCAGAGGCAAAAGGAGGAGGGAGAGATAGCAGTGATGTAAACCTTTGTAACTAACCAAATAGCATTTTTACAATTTGAACTTAGCAGAAGTAGAAAAAAGTGCTTTGCTCAATAATACCAAGCAGCAGGAAGAAGTAATTCATCCAGATGTGTTTGTATTGAACTTCAGCATCAGAATTTCTTACAGGGAGTACATATCCCATTTTGAAAGTCTTACTTTTATTGTTTTGGTTCTTT
Organism: Anthoscopus minutus; assembly: GCA_013399455.1. Lineage (NCBI taxonomy): Eukaryota > Metazoa > Chordata > Aves > Passeriformes > Paridae > Anthoscopus > Anthoscopus minutus. The sequence goes on from VWYI01019084.1 coordinate 6,506, forward strand.
AATGACCTGGTTTGACCTGTTAATTCTCCAAAATCAATGAATTTTATGTCAAGAAAAATTCAGTATTCTGAGCACTTCTGATGAATATATTCTTTTGTCTTTGCATGCATTTTTAGTTAAGATAATTACCTAAGAAATTTATGCCAAAAAGAATCCAAATGTCCTGTATGTTCAGCTAAAACTGGTTTGGAAAATGAAACCTTGTTTTGACCAGATTTTTTTTTACACCAAAAGTCTGTTTCCCCTTGTAGAAGTACAACAACAACAACAACAACCAGCCAACGAAAAAACAAACGAGCAAAAAAACCAACCATGATGAGGGGTGACTTGCACAATAAAATTAATATAAAAAACTGAGTAAGTCTTCAATAGTCTTTTTAGGACAGCAAATATTTCTTGCTTGGAACACGTTTTGTTTTCTCCAAAGTACAGACAACATGTGGCCTGCTCTTTCTCCCCTCCCTCCCTCCCCTTGCCAAGTATAGAATGTATGTGGAACAAAATTCCTTACGCTCATCCAAAAGATTTTGTTTGAATTATCTAAAGTTGGTTTGTTGTGGTTTTGCTGACAGTGGCTGGAATCCTTCAAGCTGGTTTGGCATGCTGCAGTGGTGATTGCGTTGAGGAGTCAGAATTTTTCAAAAGCTTTTCTAGATAAACAGAAGATCAGGGACACTGAACATCTCACAATTTTTTTGAAAGGCTTCTTTGTTCTTGGGAATGGTATATAGACTCCAGACCCTTGACTGTAGCGCAGAATAGAGTTAAAAATTCAAGTAAATAGTAACCAAATTATTAAGATGGGAGAGAATTTACTGTGTCGTGTTTTTTTTATATTCTTTCTTATTGTAAGCATGAGCTAGGGCATGTTCTGCAAAGCTGGAGACAGGAAGGACTTCCTGTCTCCAGTTTAGATCCTAGCCTGGGTGACTGAATAGTTGGATACATGATTAATTTCCCATTATTTTTAATTAAAGCCTGAGTATTTCAGTGTCTTCATATTAGTTGGTCTTGATAAATGTTTTACCCAGAATGTAGAATGGAAGGCTATGAATCACCCAGACAAAAATATCTCTTTACCCTTCATCAGAAAATACTTTTCCCAAGTTTGCCAGCTGGTGAGATAGCCAGTGTGTTTTGTTGGAGGTGGCTATTCATTGCAGGTCTTTTGGTTTGTTCTTTTTTGTTTGTTCAGGGTTTTTTTGTTGTTGAAAAATACCAGTATTTTGAAGGGAGCTATTGGAAATCTCAAATTAAGGATGTTCACACAATTCATTGCATAATACAGTTTCTGACTGATTGAGTTTAAAGTGTCTCTGGCAGCTGGCAGCAGGGTAGTAAAGAACAGGAGACAACACTCGGAATGTTAAGTCCAAAGAGCTGCTGTTGTAATGATTCTGCTCCTTGCTGACTGGCAATGTTATTTATCTGAGAGGCTGTGGAGCAGTGGGGCTGTTTTCTGGGAACAGGATGATCTTTGTGTGTGGGGCTAAGGAAACCAGATCCTAGTGGCGCAGCTGGTACCCAAGCAGTTAAACTGTGCACACATTGTGCACTGACGAAAAGGCAAAGTTAGGCTTCTTTCAGAATGTTTGTGGTACTATGGGAGCTCACCCTTGAAGAATCAACCTAAGATTTATTTATTGATGTGGTTTCCCTATCTATATTTTTTTGATTGTGTTAGGGTATTCTGGTGTGTGGGGCAGAGTGCCTAAGCTGCCAAAATGCGATTTGTATGGAAAGTCTGCCAGATTTTTTTTTTAAATACAAAATGCATATTGTAAATAAAAAATGTTATTTAGTTCAAGAACTTGAATAGTTATGTCTAACTTTGGCTCCTAGGTCTAGCTGGCCTTTGGTCTAGCACAGTTTTAGGAGTCTGAATCTTTTCTCTCCCATATGCAGAAATGTGACTCCAAATTGTACGAATTGTGCAGTACTAAATCGTGGAAGCACTTCTCTCACAGATCACTTAAAAAATTGTTTTGGAATTGTGACATTTAGATGCTGGCAGAACTGAATAAAGAATTCACCACTTCTATTAATTTCAGTTATCTTGTATTAACTTCTTCCCTCTTAAGATGAACAAAAATTTTTTAAATAACTTCGTAGTACTGATTCCAAAATCTATTAATTACTTTTTAAAATGGAATGTCAGGAATATGAGGGGCAAAATTCTGGAAAGAACAGATTTAGTTTAGCTAGAGAACAATATTGAAACTGTGTTTTCTCATTCTATGATCTTTCAAACACAGACATCTCCCACCCTGCGAAGACATATATTAAGGGAGAAAGGTTGGCTCTTTAGTTTCCTGCTCTCAGGCAACTCAGAATAGGTATTTAAATATTAAATTCCTGCATTTTATCAGCTTCCCTCTCTTGTTCTGCTTGTTTTCACCAAGATGATGCAAAATGTAATGGAACCCTAAGAAGATTAAGTTGGAACGCTGTTTATCTTGGTTTTAATATAATTCTATTATATATTTATATTACCATGCAAACATCTTAGGAGTATGAAAAATGCGGTCAGCTTAACTCTAGTTATCCTATTAAATGAAAGAAGGGATGAATGTTTCCATTCTTACGTGCAAGAATATTAGTCGATGCTTCACATGAGGTAGCACTTCCATGAGGAAGTTAATACAGTGGCAATTGGCGGGTTCAGATGCTGCAGTTAAAGAGCTGGTACCTATGAGAAGCTGAAGCTGTTAAGAGCTAATTTTTTTGACTGTCAATGGCAGAGACTGGTGAGCTGTTACATCTGTGCTGGGGCGAGCTGGCAAAATGTTAATAGCTTAAAATTGTTTTGGGAGGCTGACATTGTCCATCAGGGATCCCTGATATTAATGGCAGAAACCTGATCCCTTCCTTTCTCTGTAGTAATAGATCAAGGCATCTGAAGCTTCATTTGTGTCTATCATACAAAGTATGTACTACCTGATCTGCTTGGGCTGTGCAGTGAGTGCTTTTCTAGCTGAGTTTTTTTTCTTTTTAGTTCCTTTGTTTAATCACTTGAATGTGGTCTTTCTTACAAAATGCTGTCTTAATAATGAATGGGCTCTTTTGCTGGGAATTTTAAAATCTTCATGAAATAGACAAAATTTTCACCTGGACATTTATTTTGTCCCTCTTCTAATTAACTGAGAAGTATCTTAAATTGCTAAGGGCCTACTTTTCTTTTAGAAAGGAAGATAACTATTGACTTCTTTTAAAGGAGATTAACTAAGAAAACTCATTTCAGCTTTATGCAGGTAAGGCAAAAAATGAAATAGTTAATTTTACTTAAAGAAAAAATAAATAAAGAGCCACAACTATTTCAAGTTTGGTCAACTGGCACACATCAATATATGAGTTTTTTTTCATTAGTAATTTAATCAGAGTTTGTTTTCCTGATGGCCTGTGGTCTCAAATACCAAGCAGCAGATGATGCAAGAGGCTGTGCAACACCCTGTGCAGTCAAACTTCTTCTGTACTGAGCTTGTGCTCTGTACCCAGCTGGGTTTTTTCCCTAAAGATACTTTCCATGTAGACATAATCCTGCCTGCGGAATTAAGATTACCTGGCTGATTTGTTACTATTAAGGATGGGTTCCTACAAAAAACTGTTGATGCAAGGAGTTGCAGGAAGAGCTGTCTAGCAGACAGTTAGCTAATGCAGGATATGGTGCTGGAATGCAGAAAACCGGATGGAGCTAAAGGACAAAGAGAGCTTTGTGGTAGAGCCTGAAGTAAACCACAGAAAGACATTAATAGGCTGCCTGTTTGGGCATAAAATTACATGTATTGATACAGGTCTTTGTCTTGGAAACTGAGATTTGAGATACATCTTGAGAAACATCTTAAGCATGATCTGAGGTGACAGTGGTACTTTATAATGGTCTCTGCCTGTTAAATTAAGAAATGTTGGGTTTGTGATATAAAGTCATCTGGCTTTTGCTTACAATCAGGAGAATTTACAAGTCTCTCTGCCTTGGACCATAAGGAAGTTGTAGCTGTTGTTTCAGTATATGCATTGAGATTTTTCTCATCCAAATTCTGACCTAATGTGCCCAGTGGCTGTGCACCACATTTTCATGGGGTCTGTTGTCTCCACTCCAGTGTTGCTGTGAAGCAATTCCATTTTACAAAAATTGGGTCATCCAGGACCACGATACTTTCTTCTTAACCATGTAACCTGTGAAATATGACTCTGTGGTCCTTATTTCTAAAATATGTCCATGTGTTCATTCTCTCTCCTTCACCACCTTAATTTACTTGTCAGATTTTTGTCTGAGAAGAGAAGGGGTGAAAGCAAAACCAAAAAATAACAGTGTTTGCATTCAGTTGGAAGATAAGAACTTTTTGTAATAGCAAGCTGCAAATTATGTGATTCCCAGAGCATTTGTATTATCTTCCTGCATATATTATTTGTTTTATAAGGGCAATATTCATGCAGTTAAAAAGCAAAATAAAACCAACCTAAAAACAGTTTTATGTATAAATTTTGCTCTCTTTTGGTTGGAGGTGTTCTTACATATGGAAATCACTACTTCAAATCCATACTGATAACCTATCTAACTAGATGTTGGTTAATGGTGTGAGACTTTATGCTTGATGTACATAGGAACAGTAGCAGAGCTAAAGAAAGGGATTGTTTAATTTATTTTTTTTCTTACTCAAGTAGAAACTAGAATGATTTTCAGTACTTCTACAATTTCGCGACAAGCAAACTAGCCTTAGTGGAAGTCTCATTGTAGCTGGTAAACTAAAAAGATCGCTTATCCTGGAGAAAGGCATTTCCGCTGCCTTGCCTTCCCCCCTTATAACACTCTTACCCTTAGGAATTCAGTGTCATTTGAAAGTTGTTTTGGGTCAAAAGCAAATTGATCAAGAATGAGAATTAATGGTTTCAGTGTAGGAGGCTATGAAAGAAAAACTGATTCAGAATTTAGATTAGCTGTTCTTGGAAAGCAAATTATTATTTTCAGGTGGAGGGTGGCCATGACTCTTCAACACTGCAGACAGGATAAGGTTTGTGTACACAATTTGTGTTACATGGTAATGATAAGCTTGCCTTGACTCTGGGACCCTATAGACTCAGTTCCTTGCATTACGTGCTTTTGTTTGTGCTAGTGTCATTAGCAACCCCTTCCCTGCTTTATTGTCTTCTTATCCTCTCTGTATGTTTGTGTACTATATAGTATTGTTTGTTCAATCTGATTTTTTGGCACTTTTTTCCCCAGTGATCAGATAATATTAGAAAGAATTTTCTTTCTGTTTTGACAAAAACTAAATTGTTGCTTTGGCTGTTTATCTATATAGTGAATGTGGCTTTATGTAGCTCCTTTTAAATTAAGCAGTAATGTGTTCAGGGGAAGATACCAAACATCTTGTCTAGGTTTGCAGAACAAAAATAAAAATTAAAAGCATAATTTAATATTTATAGACAAATGCTTTTGCGGCACGCTAGGTGAAGAATGCATGTGCAAAACCTAAAATAAATGCAGTTTCAGTTTACTGAGCAGCAAGACAGCTTAATGAACTAGAAATGTATCTTGCAGAGTATGAGCTCAGAGGTGGAAAGGATTTGCAATGTAGTTTAAACCAGGGCAAGATCTTAAATTAATTTATCAAATGGTGTGGATTTTCTAGTATTGTGGGGGTTGACTGATTGATTGATTGATTGATTATCACAGGGCTTAAGAGAAGGTCAAGTTGGGGACAGAATCTGTTGTTTGTCAAGGAAAATTGGAAGTTCCAGGGAAAGAGCTGTATGGTTTAGCTGACTGGAAAACATCCATCTTTTTTTCTATTTATGCCTTTAGTAAAGCATTAAAAACTAACTATGCAGCATAAAATAAAAAGAGATGTTAAAGGTTCATTTTATGTAGTTACTATGGAGCTTTGTAGGGGTACTAGGTTGCATCTTTTCTGAAGGCTGAGAGGAAAAATTGCTGGTTTGACATATTTTTTAAGATCTTCCTGAGCTTCAATTAGGGTAGTTACGGTAGAGTGTAATAATCTGCTGCATCTGGCTATTCCCACATGTGAATTTAAAGACCGGAACTGTATTCAGTGAGTCAGAGGAGAGCATCCCTAGGAGAGAGGAGCTGCTCTGACTGCAGGCAGGGGTCTAAATCAGCCTAAGAAGATAACAGCGGCTTCTTCATTCTGATGGCATTGCCTGTAACATTATCTGGGTGAACACCTTCAGGAGAAGCTGTAACCCATCCTGGGGTGCGGGCAAGTAGGTTATTTTGAACCTGTGTGTATCGGAACAGCTGGCTCCTCACCATGCCAAACAGGATTAAACAGATTGACACTCTGGGATCTCTTCACTCAGTAAATCCTACCTGCTGTGGCAACGGGCAGCCGAGTGGCTGTAAATACTGGATCCTGGATTTAGGTACAAATATGCGCAGGACAGATACAATGGGAAGGGGGAGGCATGTTGGTTGGTTGTTTGGGGAATGTTTTCAAATCACAGGAGTTTCTTAGTATGCTTTATTTTTTTTTCTTCCTTCTCTCTCTTTCTCTATTCTTCTCTCCTTCTGATCTGACCCCAGCCAGAAAATGCAGAGTATTACAGAAAGGACCTATATGGAAAAGGGAGCATTTATGGAATAAATCTCTGTAAACTACTGAGATGCTGTACAGTAAACTACTGAGATGCTGTACAGTAAGCTCTTTCAGAAGAAGCTTGAAAGAGGCATGTGCTACTTTATGGGGGTTTTTAGTTGAACTAGCAAAATGAGAAATGGTAACTCTTGCTCTGTGAAACATTATTAATGGCAGTATTTTAAGAGATTAGCAGAAATTTTCTTAGAATGCCGCTGCTAAACCAAAGAAATCGTAGATTATTCAGTTATTTAGAGTAGCATTGATTCTGATATATAATATGGAGGTAAGCCGTGCTCTGTCAGTCTCAAAGCATAGAGAAGCACAGAGGCAGGAGTAAGGATGTTGATGTTAAACTTATTCTTGTTGGGTCTTCTATTCCTCCTTTGTAGTTTTTAACAGGAAACAATATCTGTGCTTGGCATTTGCTCTGTTGCTGCTGAACATGTTTGTATGATACGCATTAAAACACTGGAAATGTCTCCAGGACAAAACTGTGCTTTAGTGTGTGGAGCTGATGCACCTGTTGGGATGCCTTCATAGGTACCTGGTGCTGTGTGCATACACTCAAAAAAAGCAGCAAAAGGCAATTAATAATCAGTGTTATTTCATAATATCCAAACTGCGGTTATGAATGGATGAGAGGAGAAGGAGGATGGTAGAAGGCTTGCAAACATGAAATCAAGGATGTAATGGGAATTAATCTTATCAGAGACCTCTGAAAATAGGGTCAGTTGTCAGTGGACAAGTACCTCTCAGTAGTTCCTCAAAAGGTAATGGGGTATTGGAGCTCCAGCTAGTGGGAGTTAATGTTAATAGGCTGTCATTTCTGATCCAGCAATAGAGCTGTGTTCTCAGAAGGCTTTTCTGTAGCCCCCAAGTGCTGCACAATGGCTTCCTTAAACAGCAATTATTCCAGTTTTTAGAAGTAAACAAGTACAGGTTTACAGTACTTCTTGCAGGAAGGTGGGAGTGAAAGGAGTCAATTATAAATAGTAATTTATAGGCAGAATGTTCTGCCGCAAAATATTTTAAAGCAACTGCTAAGCCAGAGCTGTGACTACCTAGTCTGCTGGAGATCTGTTCAAGGCACAGCAGCAGTCTTCTCCCCTTCATGTTGATTTGCATTCTGTCTTTGCTATAGCTCCTTTGCTTCACTTTTAAACACTTGGTGTTGTAGTGGTGAGTTTACTTTCAAATAATTTTTACAAAACACACTTTATAAAGTTCCTGTCAGCAAGATGCTTTCCATTATGACCGTAAATTAAAGATTGTAGACACATATGAAGCCTTCCTTGGCAGACATATATTGCTTCACAGTCTTCATTGTTCCTTTTCTGTGTCTTAAAAACAAATGTCCATGCACACAGACCATGCCGTAAGGAGGCTCAATAGCCTTTCATAATAAAGGAACTAAGCTTACTTGCATACCCCTGCATAACTGTAGCTATGCTGTCTCTTGAACTGGAACAAGTAAAAATTGTATATGTAGTATCACTGGCCACTGAAAACTTAAAACTGGTAATGTGGGACTTAGGTTTAATATTCAGAATGTACTGTAGTACATGACTTTATTTGCAGAAGACTTTGACACTGCTTAAAGTTTTTTTAAGGAATTACAAAATTTGGTACATTTTTCATTAAAACATTAGAATATGTGTACAATTAATAATTATGTATTCCTGCTTAACTAAATGATCTGAGTTTTTGCTCCACTTACGCATCAAGCTTGAAGGAAGAAAAACTCATTCAGATATAGGAAGAAAGAAAATAGGGCTTTGAGTAATGAATTGGCAAGAAATTACTATCGTTTTATGTAAGTATTGTATTTTTGCCTTTATCTGACATCAGCTGGAGAAAGCAGTGGTGTTGGTAGGAGGAAACCAATTCTTATGGCAATTCCACCCATTTCTGCAACTTAAAAATGGTTTGCATATGAGACGGGAGACAGGATAAATATTAAAGTTGTTTATGGGTATCTGGCTGGAGAGAGCATTTCAGTCTGGAACTGAATATTGAAAATAACATATTTTTTCAGTTACCTTATGAGCTGGTGTTGTGGGTTTAGAACTAGCTAAACTCACTAGTACACTTACTTATTTTCTGTTGTGAGATATGATTTTAGAAGAAAGGAAAAACAGGCTCAAACTTAGACTATAAGGAGAGTTTATTAACAAAACTAAAAAAAAAATGAGAAGGAAAAAATCAAAATGAAACTTCTAGAACACTTCTCCTCTTGCCCACCTTTCTTTTTTCTACTGGACAACATAGAACAAGATCTGGGATTTTAAAATCAGTTATCACTTCTACAATAATCTTTCTTCAATTCTCATAGGG
>VWYI01019084.1:15544-45664 GCA_013399455.1 Anthoscopus minutus
AAAGACTCACTTTACCAGTTTCTACAATCATCTTCATCTCTAAGAAACACAAGTCTTTTTTCCTCTGCTCCCTGAAACACAGAATCTTCTTTACTCTTCTCAGAGCACCACTGCTTCTTCAAAAATCTGCTGCTTCTGGTCATCTGTTACCTCTGATCAGGTTCACACTGAACACGTCACCATCTCTCCATACTTGTTTTCTCTCATGAATTAAAGGAAATGCTGTAGTTATTATAGTCCATCTCCATGGACCATCTCCAAAAGAACTTTCAGTCCCAATTCCAAGACATCTTCTCATTCCCTCTCTCTTCATTTTGATACTTAAACTCTTTCCCAACTGACCTGGTTCTGTTCATGTTGTCACTCTCTGGTTTTCTCTCACCCAAGGAAGGAATCGTGGTCTGTGAGTCTCATCTGTGCACTTGCAGGCTTTCACTCAGGCTGGCAGTGGCTGAAGCAGTCACAGTGATGGATTGCAGCGGAGCTGGGCTTCTCTCTCTCTCTGCTCCGCAGCCGCTGGAGAAAGCCACGATGGGTGTTCATGGGGGTGGATTCTGATTCTCAATGGCTTACAAAGCTGTCAGTTCTCAGAACTGGACAGCTATTGGCTCTTTCTGAAGCTCCCAAGAGCCTCTTTCAGGAGAACTATTTCTGTAGATATTTCCCTTCCTTCCTCCCCAATATTAACTAATGTCAAACCAGCACAGCTGGAAGAAACAAGAGCATGTATGTGTTTTAGTCCCTAAGTGGATCATGTGAGTCTCTATTTCATTTGGGAAATTTTAGAGGCAAATCTCATGGATAAAATCCAGGGAATAAATGCACAACTCCCAAATTAATCCTGAAGTTATTGACCATCTGAGAGCTAGGTTTCAAAGGAGGAGAGGTGGTTGTAGGAGCAGGGAAAGAAAAGAGAATTAGCTTTGAAGAAATACATTTATTATAGGTACAGTAGATTGCTTAAAATAATGCATGTGAGTCAAACTGTCTTTTTTTCCTCTTTCATAACATTTTATGATACATCAAGCCTCAGAAATAATTAATCCATAAAACAGGATGCTTTTACTGTAAAGTAATTGTTAGCAAATGGTCTCCAAGAGAGGACAATAATCTCTGAGGACTGAACTCAGAGGATGCAGTGGGAGAGTCCAGTTATTACTAATGGGTTGGTGTCATTCTTGGCATAGATTCACATATACATTTTGAAAGTCTCTTCCTCTAGAATACAGATGGAAGCTGTTAGGTATGTGCTGTGTGTGCCTTGCTGTCTCCACAAAGAGCATGCAGCAAAAATCCTCCTTAAACTGAGCTCATGTAGCAGATAAAAAGTTATGCATGCAAAGGTGCTGTTTTCCTGACCTCTGCATCCTTACTCGCTTTTCTTGGCTTTTCCGAATCATTAGGCTGCAAGACTTGCCAGAGAGTTAGCTGGAGGTGCTGTTTCATGGTTAATAAAAAATAAGCGACATGTCAGGTAGTGCTAGTTTATTTACCCTGTGCTTGCACATGTGGTCCAGCTGCTTCTTGTGCATCAGCACCAGCAGTCACACAGACAGCCATACCTGGGAGTAGATCCTGTAGAAAATGCTATGCCATCGCCCCCTCCCACACCCCAAGGTCCCCCTTACAAAACCACAAACAACAAAAACAGTAAACAAACAATAAGCGACAACAGCAAAATGTTATGAAGTATAGGAGTTTATGCAAGAAAAATGCTCATGTCCTTTCTTAATTGCCATCCCTGCTTGTAAACCTAAAGATTTGAGACGGGTTTTTTGCACTGAGTGAGCGGATAAGATCCACAGCTACCCACATTTTTGTCTGAACTACTCCTGATGTTTTTCTCCTTTAATTTGACTATATTGGACTGGGATTTTCAACTGGACTGGACTCTCCAGTCTGTTGAAAAGACCATTTCTGTAGCTCTCAGGTGGGTTATCTGCTCTGTGAAATAAGCCAAGACTGAGCAGCAGTGTGGATCAGAAGTGTGCAAGGAGTTAATACCAGACAGCCTTCTGCCTCCAATCCTTATAAGTCTGCTCCCTCCACTGCAGCACTTTCCACTCAGACTTTGTATAAGTGCTACATGAAAATAGAGTAATTTTAAATAGTTCTTTTAGCCCCAGCTTGTTCTCAAACCAGTTACTCAGTTCTGAGTTTTAACTTTTTTATAAAGATATAAAAGGAAAATGTATGCTTTTCTGAAGGAACTGTTGTTAGGTTTATGATACAATCTTCATGTAATAAGCAATTTGAACTCCATTTTTGTATAAGAACAATGTGTTTATATATAAGCATTTTTTTGATTTTGCTAAAATGTCTGTATTGCTACTGAAGCATATTCAAAAGACATAGTGAAGAATTTCTAGATTTTTATTCCAAAGTATGATGGAACAATGACCAGTCAATAGCTAGAGTTTTCGAATTTCCCAGAGAGAGACCAGAAGGAATATTACTAAAACTTTGGAAAGAAGGGTAGAGTTTGATGTATTTGTGTCTTTACCTCCTTGTCAGCTGTCTCAGAGAATACCTGTTCTAAGCATCTGATGTGTTTGGTTTTGTATCATGATCAAAAGTCTGTATTGAATTGATGGGCTAAGCAAAGCAGAAATGCTCCATATTATATTTTAACTTAATTTCCCTCTTGCTGCGTTACAGCTCTCTTTCAAACATATTAGTTCAGTGAAGCAGCAGCATAGGAATGGGCTCTTGCCTTACATAATGAAAGTTTGCTCTAGGTGCTTATTGCAAGACTTGTAATGAACAATATGTTCATAATCTGCTTTTGAGCACAGCTACAGGCAGCTGTAACAATCCACTCAATTTCCTCATCTAGGCTTGTACTGTCTCTTCTTTAGGGGAGGTAATGAGAGGAACAGAATTTAGGTGATATAAGTATATTCTATTCTGCTTTGAAAAGATGGCATCAGTAACATTAACAATCCTCCTCTGTGAAGGCTGGTTTTTCTCACAAAGAATAGTTAGTTATGCTTTCTGAACCTCTTAACCTATTTTTTTGTTTCCTTGCATTTGAACATGGGACTGGGCACCTCCGGTCAATCTTCTTGAGTGAGTGGTTACAAAAAAGACACCACCCAACTTAGAGATTATGTGGAGTAGTTTGCCCTAAGAAGACTTTCATAAAGATAACTGTCTAGAGGCACTGTAGGAAATGCTGGGGACTTGATGAAAAGAAAAAATTGGTTTTTTAATGGAAAAATTAATAGAACTAAATAAATTTCTTAGTTTCCACCAAATAACTTATTTGCCCCTAAATTTAGGCTTACAGTTGAGTCTGTAACTTAAAAAAGCAGTATTTACTGTTTTGTAGAAATTATTACAGATTTCTTTCCCTTCCTCTGCTTTGTGTCTAATTAAAGCAAATAATAAGAATTCTGGTTTACTGCCTTTTAATTGACTTACAAAAGAAGTTTAATTTTTTTAAAATCTTTTTTTTTTTCCTTTTTGTTTCCTACATCCAGACCAGTTTTGGACAGCTCTCCCATGATCTTATCACATCATTTTCATGTGGCCACTTAGGTAATATTAGATGGATGGGAACTGGGGAATGATAGGAGGAATTTAGCTGACTTGGTGAAAAAGGCAGTTCACAGCATCACCTTCGTCCTGCAGCTTTATTGGGACAATTCAAGGAAACAAAAACAATTAAAAAGTTGCATGACAAAATGTAGCTTTTTGTGCGTGCATGTGATAGGTTTGATCATGCCAAAGAAAATTCAGCAGTACATATGTTATTCTTGAAGATACTGTAATCAAGTTAATGAACATATCAGTGATTCTCTTTTCAGTATTCAGTGTATTTGAATTGCACACTGAGATAAAATGTCACATCTTCCATTAATTTATAGTTTTAAAATACTTGTTTTAGAATACTCTGTACCAAGGAGTTATCTTTCCCCTTTTAACTCAGTCTGTAATCAAAATGGATGAATTTGTGGAGCAGTATCTTCCCCTTTCCTTATCCCTTAAAATACTTCATCCTGAAAAAGCATCTCTGCAGCAGATAGTCATTATGACTTAAAATAGCTTTCTACTAGTCAGCCTTGACATATAGTCTGTTTTAAAAAACCCTTGTATTTCCCATGTGACTGACCTTTATTAAAATCAGGTGTGTTCTTCATTGTACTGCTCAGGTTACATTCCCATCTGAAGACAGGAAATACAAAACCAGTTCAGTTTCCAATCACTAAGACTGCTCTTGGTAATGTAGGTATTGAGGTGGGATTGCACTTGGAGGAAGTTGTCTGTCATCACCTGGAGTCATCTTGTTACACAGTGGGGAAGCTGAAAGCAGTGGCATGGCCACAAGGGCTCCAGACAGTGTGTGCACCAAAAAGGTCAGCATTTTACAATGCAAAGTAATGTTTGTACAATGAATTTCTATCACTAATACAAATTAATTGGGTAAGGAGCAAACATCATTGTATAATGAATCTCTATCACTAATATAATTAATTGGATAAGGAGGAAACATCATTTTTTATCTATAGGAATTCTAGACAACCCATTTTTATCGCTATTTTAGCCATTCCATCTTCACTCCCAATTCCCTAAATTACTTTCTCAATGTAGTTTTTGAGGGCTACAACAGTATAACATTTGGAAAGAGAAAATGACAAAAGTTACTGTAATAACCCCAAAGCTAAACAGTATATTATTATTATTGAGCATATGGCAGAGTTCCTAACTTGACATCGAAGTGTTTGTACAGCTGTTGCTAAAGCTGTGGCTCCAAACAATTGCTTATTGTTCTAATGAGCTCTTCTGCTTTAAATCAAGAGGATGGGGGAAAAAAAGAATAAAGACTGTTAAAATTGCAGTTGGATTATTATGTGTATTTAGGTTAATATGTAACTGCACTAGGTGAATAGGAAAAAAGTATTTTTTTAGTACAAGCAGTCTAATAACTTAGGGGCTTAAAACAAATTTGTTAAAGATATTATTTCTTTTGGATCATGCATTTTTGTAAATATATTAACGCTATATATGCCGTAACTAACACTGAGTACTGTCTCTTTATAAACTTTACTAATACACTTGAAAATATGCTTAGCAATTCTTAATAGTATAACCCTTTTTGTTTGAAAGTGTTTATTGACTCATATTCTGTCAGTTTTACTAGAGAATTTTTAGAGATTTTCTCATAAGTTGGAATTTTTTAAGGTATTTTGAGAGAGAATAAAATGCATCTGCTTTCATTTTCTAGAGGTCACACGTTTGTAAATACCTAGCAGAAGTTATACTTGCTCCAGTTTTTTCAAACTTCTGGACAAAAGGAAGAAATACTTCTGACTCAGGATTTATGCAGATTTTGTGTGAAATTAGTTTTTGCCTTCATAATTGTGGGACTTGTTTATATTGATTATGTAAAGTGGTGGAAGCTAATTTCTTCCCTATCCGTGTGTACATACTGAGTTTCGGTAGTACAGCAGAATTGTGTCTCGCTATTTCCTTTGGAGATCAGACTTGCTGAAACTCGCTTTTCCAATATCTTAGCAGTATACAACCTTTTTCTTGATGTAGTAGGGGCTATTTTAAAATCTGCATAGGATAAATTCCTTCGATTAGGATGCCCTGCATTGTTGAGCTTTTGGACAGGGAAGCATGGCATGTGTTGCTTTAAATAACATCTGAGATCATGATTCTTCCTCACGCAATTTCTGCAGACTTGCTTCTCTCCCTCCCTTCCTCCACAGCTTTCTCTGCTTTCAGCAGAGCTGAGGGCTTGCTGAATGCACCCTTTTCCACCCCCTTTTGGTTGGCTGTTCTGTTATCTAAATCGATTTAAAATCTGAAACTGCTCATCATGAATCTTGTCAGGAGTGGTTCCCCTGCAGAGTGTGACATACAGCTCTCTGCCACGAGCCGAGCTGTATCTTTGCTACTGGCATACCTCAGCATGACTCTTGGGATGTAGGTTGCACCTGGTAAGCATGAGGCTGATGGATTGTGAGCAACCACCTAAAATCTATCTAGTGTCTTAAGCGCCAGTGCTGTCTACGAGGCCAAGCCCCAAAGTCTCTGCTTCCTTCTTTTCCATTATTTGCCTCAGATGTCATTTCTCTGCACTGGGTGGGCTGCTTGGTTTTGTCAAAGGCAGGGAATACTGTGCCACGGAGCAGTTGGAAGGGAGCAAATGCTGCCAGCTCCCACTGCTTCAGTAGCTGCCTTGTGCCCTCCACAGCTTCCTGTGCTCAGATCTTCAACTCTCCAGCAGCAGCAGTGCTGGGAAGCAGGCAAGAGCAGCTGTACACAGCTCCTCTCAGCTCATGGTACTGAAGAGACAGAAGCCCTGGGCCTGGAACAGTCTTTCCTGCTGCATCCGTTCTTCTGGAGGGAGGAGTGGTTGGGCCTTGCCTTTATCAGATCTTCTACTTTAGTTGTCCTGTAGTAGTTGGATATATACGTGATTCTAGACATCTAGCTCAAATAGCATATACAGACAGTTTAAAATTATTTGTAATAAAGCTCAAAAACACCTGTGCTTTGAAACAGAGTAATGTAGTAGAGTGTGAAACTCTGATATTTGATCTTAGCAGCTTTATTTAAAGCTACTGCTTTAAAAAGGAAAATAGGGAAGATACATAGGTACTGTGGGAAAACCTGCTTGCTAATACAGAAAAACAATACTTCTCTAATTTTCTCTCACTATTTACTCTGAAGAACTTTCTCAACTATTTAATGAAAGAACAGTGTCATCTTAATTTTCTTACATTACATGGTGTGTGTCAGCCCCTATGAGGGAGTTGTTAGTATGTAACTCAAATCTTCCACTGCAAAGCTTGACTATTGTAGGTCTGCAGAGCAAATAATCTTCTGTGGTCCTTCACACAGATGTAAAATGATGTCCTATAAAGGGATGCACAGGTGAAGTGCAAGAGATAAGTAATCGGATGATGGCCACAGTTGGCCTGAGGAAACTTGCTGGAGGTGCCGGAAAAGGAGAAACCTTTGCCTGAAAATGAAAACATATTTCTGTCCTACAACTCGTACATAAAAGCATGCAAGTGCCTGTGCAGTTAGTGGTTAGGGGAAATGCACCTTCCCTTCCATTGGGAGATAGTCTCATTAAAATAATCAGGCTGCTTGCTTTGATCTGTAAAGAGGGTGGCTCAAGTACACGGACAGAGAGCGTGAACTTGACTGAGAAACAATGCTAAATTATATAAGTCTGTCCTTGGCATGTCCTGCCAGGCACATGGATGTAGCTGTCTTTAAACTTGAACAAACAGATGGCCAAAAGAAGAGAGCTGAAATTCAGACACTGCCTATTAAAATATAAGCGGCATAGAAGGAAGCTGAGATTTAAGCTGTTAAAAGCTTTTGATTTTCACAAACTGTGAAACTAACCTTCAGCAGTCTAAGTCTTAGTATTTCCTACTTGTGACACAAAATGTATTTCTCTCCAGAAACAGGAGAAAATAACAACTTACTGCAAAGAAGGAAATGCTCCACAAAGTCCACTTCCCCTTATGTGAGTGGTCTAGTACATGGCAGATAGGTAACCTCAAAAGAAGTTCCCAAGCAGAAGCTGCGTGTGTCCATGACAAAAATAATCCTTGCACTCTTTTTTTTCCACACCTTCCTCATCTCATCTAATAACAAGTGATCACTGTGTATGCAGGCAGGTTTTTTTGAACGTGTCATTAGATGCTTGTAAGCTCCCCCTTGCATATTAAACCTTAAAGTGCATCACCGCAGATTTGTGCTCTCTGTGTTTCATACCAACAAACAGCCCTTTTCCCCAAACACTTATAATGTACCTACAGATCTTACTGATCAGCTGGTTGATTTCTCCTGATGAGTTTTCTGGGCTTTTTTTGGTTGGTTGGTTGGTTGGTTAAGTTTTTGTTCCCTAAAGTCTATGGTGGGTGGCAGATCTGCCGTGGCAGAATGACATACCAGTCAGGGTGACTAAGTTTGCTTTGCTTCATTTTTCAGTCCAGAGACTGAAATGTTCTTATTTTTCATTTTGGAGCATTTTGTGTTTAGAGGTGCAGAGCATCAAGCAGATTTAATTTGATTCTCTAGGTAAAGGAGCCAGGAGTTCTGTAGCCCCTTGCAGTAAAACTCAAAAACCAGCAGTATGGAAATAGTTAATATTAAGCAGAGTCTTTCAAGTCATCAACTAGCTTAACATGGCTGATTTATTTTTTATAGAAAAAAGCAGTTTATTAATCACAGATGTGCATGTTTCTAGTGTTAAGAAAGCAGGGACTAGAATGAGAATTCCTATTTCCCTTCCAGTTTAAAAAATTTGCCTATTTATTGGAGGTAATTTTATTTTCTAGTTGATGGGGTCAGAACCCATGCTGCCTGCCCTTTGGCTTCAAAAATATATTTATGGACTCTGAGTGAACCCTCTGACCTCACTACCAGAGCAACATATGTGGATTTTACTTTCAGGGAAATGGCAGTTAAACGCCTTCTTTTCTTATGGTGGCTATGAATTACAAAACAAAGCCCATCCGTTCGGTTTTTTAAAGTACTTTTTTGAATTGCAAGGCTTTACTTAAACAAGTAGTGGTTTTATTAAATTTGATGGCTTCTTGTTGGATTGGTGTTCCTGTGCGTGACCACTATTTTTGTGTTGGGTTTTTCTTCTGTCCAATCGTCCTTCTGTTTCATTTATCTTTTTCTAAAAGGGAGTCTGATTCTCACAATAACGTTTACTGTACTTGAAACACATTTGGGGTTAACATGCCCTAAATTTATTCCATCTGTTTTTGTTAAAATACCATGTTGAATTTTGAATACTTCTTTTTTCCTCATTGTGTGTCTCAGTGATGAAATATTCTTAAGCAACGCTAGAAAAACAATTTTCTATGTAGTCATAAAGGAAACAAAGCCAACTAATGTAAACAATCCCAAGCATGGTAATGAATCAAACCGAGTCTGTATTCCTAATGATATAGATAGAAGTAGTATATAGTGATGATGGGACAGGGAGAAATGAGACACTCCCATGAGGCTCTTATAACAGTGAAGGTGAAAGGTCTTTCTGTGCTCTTGAAAATGCTTATATTGGATTTTGATATTCACTAATGGTTTGATCTGGCAATGCCTCTACATAAATACATGAACAGGGCCACCCAAGTTTTGTACATCACTGTGCTTTAGTGTTGTTACTGGGATCCTGAGGAAACAGATGCGAGTAAGTAAGTGGAAAATCTGGATGCCTGTTGGCTGGGATGGGAAAATAGATGGTTAAGGGTCTCGCTGGGAAAATATGGACAAGGAATATTTCTAGTGAGTGTTAACTCAGCTATGTGGTTTTACTCTGAGGAGGCCTAGTGGGCTGGTATTCTTTTCAGGTTAACACTGATTATTTTAAATCTCTGTTTTTGAATGCCCTATTTAATAAAACTTGATCTTTAGGTTGATACTTTTATAGCAATGAACTATTTTTATTGATTTTAAAAAGAGATGTTACCAATGCATAGAAGTATCTTAAGGGTGGGTTTCAGGAAGATGGGGCCAGGCTCTTTTTGGTGTCCAGTGACAGAACAGGGGACAATGGGCACAAATTGAAACACAAAAAGGTCCATCTGAGTATGATGAAAGGCTGCTTTACTGTGAGGCAGAGCACTGAAACAGTCTGCCCTGAAAGGTTGTGGAGTCTCCTGCTCAGTAGACATAGGTATCCTGTCTGGATGCAACCCTGTACACCCTGCAGTGGGTGTGGTCTAGCTGATCTCCAAAGGTCCCCAACCTTTGTGATTTTCCTTCTCTCTGAGTGATTTCAAGCTTTAAAAAGCTATTTACATGTCCACTTTTGTGATTCCCTGAAGCCCTTATAATACTTCAGTAATGATTTCATATTAAGTCATGTAGAAGGGAAGACAAAAAGCAGTTACATGCTGAATGAAAATTAATGTTATGTTGGAGGATATGGCTGAAGTATGTGCTGCAGAACATGCCCGGCTTATATTGTTTTGTCTCTTAGATCCTCTCTGCTTGAGCAGAGTGTACTTATTTCTCCATGCTCTTTTCCCTCCTCCTGCCCACAAACTCTTGGCTGAATTGGTTTAAGAGTCAGGAGTGGTACAACAGAAGTACAGTCAGACAAAAATACTTGCCTTCCAGTTTCAGGGCCTCTGTCCTGTACTGCTTGGTTTTACAAGAAATTCGGTAGTTGCTAAGTGTAGCTTGTCAAAAGGATGTGTGAAAATCTGAGGAGGTGGAACACACTATAAAAAGAAGGGGTTTATTAACTAGAGGCATGTTGCATACTTAGAAATAGGCATGTTTATGTAAAAGTCAATCGTATGCAATCAGTTACTGCACCACCATGCTACCTTTTTGTTAGAAAGGAGTAATTGCAAAGGAAATAAATGCAACAGGTATGAAAATACAAAAGAGTACACGGTGAACTTCTACGAAGGCTTAATTTTTTCTTCTTATGTAAACGAGTGAATGTTCTCTATTTTATTTGCAAGGAAGGAACTGTTATTGACAAGAAAACTACATATAAATGAAAAAAGAATTTGGCTGAGTAGTTACAACATCTTCAAGCTTGGGTGTTTTGGAAACAAGACATTTAATTTGTGCTTTAAGAAACTTATTTACAATAACACCACCACTATTTTCTTATCTTCTATAGTCCCCTAGTAGAGTTGCAGAAGGTTATTTAACTGAAATACCCTTCAACTGTTTGCTGTGATTTCTGAAACAAGGCATCTAATAATAATTAAAATGCATGATTCAGTAAAGGTAAAGATAAGTTTGGTGAAAGAGCAATTAAACTAAATTCTTACAGAGGTTTAATAAGAGATTGTTTGGATTCCTGTGGAGAGCATACAGATGGTTGCAAGTTCTGTTGGAATTTTTTTAAAAAGCAGATCAGGGTTTTTTTAATAGAGTCAAAAATCTGTTGTGATGTGGATGCTGATGGCTAGTAGGCTTGCTTTTTTTGCATATGTGCTGAGAACCCTTAAGCAGTAATTTTGGTGCTTTGAGGGATACTCAGATTGCAAGTTGAAAACCATTGTTACGATAATTAATTTCTTCCTTATGCTTTCCACTTTAGCAAGAAAATAATGTAGCAGTTCTTAGCACTGCTCTCCCAAGATTTAGAGGCAAAGACAACTAGTGTTGCTTTGCATTTCCCATTACTTAAAACCTTGAAGTCAAGTTAATGGCACCATGTGAACCCTCCTTACCTATGTAAGGAGCTATGTAACAGCTACAGCTGTTGCTGGAAGATAATTCTGCCATTCAAGAGTTAGCAACTAGCTTGTTAGACTGAAAGTATGCTTTATAAAGTTTTTTTATCTTCAGCTTTGTGGAAACATGATGAAAGTGGTGGTTAACAGCAATTATTATGTATGTGTTCATACTGTATAAGTTACAAATGTTCTTGGCATCAGAGCTGATGTATCTTAATGGTGCCATGGGTTTTATGGGAACACAGAAACATTTTCATAAACAGCATAATAGATTACATTTTGGATTCCAAAGAAAGGATGCCCTTTGTGAAACAGCTTGAACATGAAAGAAAAATAAAAAGTCCTAAGTTTTTATATCCACATTTTATGTCTCTTTCCCCATCTCAGTTCAAAACCACTTAGTACTCTGTGGGGTAGGTAAGTTGCATTTCTGTGGAAATGGAACAACCTCACATATTTGTGTGTGGATCCAAGCATTCAGATGTTTCTGATGAAGTGTATTGCTACATCAATGTGACCATATTATTCCACAAAATTCAAACCGTCTCTTGTCAGACTGGCAATACACCTCTTAGGGTAAAGGTGCCAGAAGAGGTGATCTGAACATCTGTGTCAAGCTTCAATAAGGAGTACAAGCACTGCATTTAACTCCCAGCAATAGAAACATCAACAAAACATTATTTATGTCATCCCTATGTAAACTATCTGCAAAAGTGCACACACAGGGAGATTAAAAAAACCCATATTTAACAACCTAGGATAGTCTTGCTAATACACTAGTGGTAGACAATATTTGAATGAGTAGTGTTACAAGAATGTTTCCAGACACCCACTTCACACCACCCCTGCCCCAAAAAAAAAAAAAAAAAAAAGAAAGAAAGAGAACTGCTGGGGGAAACAGCATTCTGCTGCATGGGGACAAAGAAAATTTAGTCTCACAATAGCTAACCACTGGGTGTTCATCATAAGCATACAGTCCTGGTCAAGTGACAGGAACCTTGGTGGGAAAGTGTTTTTGACCTCATGCACATTTAACTATGGCTTGAGAAAAGCGTATCCTTTGGTTCACTGCGAAACTTCAAGTGTGTCATGCTGAGAGCTGCTGCTGATCCTGAGATTTCAGCAAGTGGGCTTTTAAACATTACTTTGTGCCATTATAAGTAACAAACAAACCAAAGCCAAAACTCACTGAAAATTTAAGTAAAAGACATTTAACTGTCCTCTGGTTTCTTCTTCCCTGTATCCCAAGGGTAGGGGAAATATATATAAATAATGAAAGTAATTGGAGCATTTGTAATTAAATTTGGCGTTTGAAAAATTATTTTCTTATCTCATTGAGGCAATTGTTGTTACCCTTCATGTCTTTACTCAAATCAGTAAACATTAAAAGATAAAACAAGCATATGCTTCCATAAAGTTACATGACATATGGGAAGTATAATTCACTATCAAATAAGCATCAGCAGGGGGAAGTAGGAATTAGAGTTGAGGCAGGAATGACTTAATGAAGCTTGACTGTTCTAAACATATCAGTGGTGCTTATGCATGGATGGCCATGTGCAGCATGAACACTTGATAGTTGCGGTGTCATTAAAGGCCAGGTTACCTCAAAAAAATCTACTGATTTGTCTGTAAATTAAGTTCCATATCCGTTATTACATATGTCCACTTGCCTTCTTTTTCACTTGTCAGTGCTTCAGCTTTAAAGTGCTCCCCTTCTTTTTTCCAGACTCCCTTTCAGTCTCCAGCAATGATGCCAGTCCTCCTGCTTCCGTAACGTCACTTCAGCCCCACATGATCGGAGCTCAAAGCTCCCCGGGCCCCAAGCGCCCTGGCAACACCTTGAGGAAATGGCTCACCAGTCCTGTGAGGCGCCTTAGCAGTGGGAAGGCAGATGGGCATGTCAAAAAACTGGCCCACAAGCATAAGAAAAGCAGGGAGGTCCGTAAAAGTGCTGATGCAGGCTCTCAGAAGGACTCTGATGACAGTGCAGCAACTCCACAAGATGAAACTGTTGAAGAGGTAAGTGTTCAAGGCAGCTTCCTGAGAGTTTTGTGTATGTTTTCCAAGGAACTAAATATTGTCAAGTGAAGGTTGTCTCATCAACTGACTTTCCAGCAGTGGAGCAAAGTGTTACGTGCCCTGTGCTCATCCTTGACTGCTGTACTCTGCGTGAGTCCTGCACCAGGGACAATTTGTGTCCTCTGAGAGTGTTAGTGAAGCTCTGTGAAGCACCTATAATTTAAAAAGAGAAACAGGAAAATAAAAGGTTGTCCTTTGGCTTTACTGTCTTATGCTCATTAGGAAGGTGGCTTTGTGAGTAAAGGGGCTTCAAGATCTGAGAATAAACAGGTAATTTTGTGTTTCCTTTGCTTTTCTTTTTGATGGATCAGGGAAGGTGTAGGGAGAGCTGCTTAACTGCTTAAAGCTCTAATAGCACCTTGCATAAGAGTCAGAGCACAGGAGCATTACTGACTCTTCAGTGCAGGCAAGTTACCACTAGTCAAATAATATGCACAGCAACTTCCATGGGAGAGAAGGAAATTTTGAACTGTTCCAAATGTTACACCAAGGACATCTACTGAGGACTTCTTCCCACAAACATGTGCCTCTCCTTCAAAGTGTAGAACTCATGTATGAACAAAGCTGGCCTCCAGTTATGTACAGAAAAGAGGCAAATTCTCTGTTACAAACCTATAGTTTGTATATCATGTTACTGCTTGCAAGGGCATAGCTGGGTGCATGTTACATTATTCCCTTTATTATATAATAGCTATGTTATTCCCTTTTATTATTTGACTCTGTTGGTTTTGGTACTTACCATGCAGAAAAGCGGTCTCAGTTGACTGAGTTTTTATTTTGCTGCTTGGCAGCGTGATGAATTGAGAGATGTTGGTTAGGAATGAATACAGGCCTCTGACCTTGAATGTCAGCCTGTAGAAAGAGACCCTCTATGCTGCAGTTGTAACATTATTTTGGCAGTATCTGTTACTGTGCAGAACTGTGAGTCAAGGGAAAAATTTAAGGCCAGTGCCTTAAAGTCAGGAAAAAACAATAACCATCTGTGCTGTCTTCCTGTAAAGATAGATGAATTATCCTGTGAGATCAGTACATTAAACTTTGGGTACTTGAAATCAGAGTTCCTTGTGGGGAACTGAAAGGATAATTGCCAAAATACTTTATATTGTAATATTGGTTTTTATATCTTCTAGAAGTCTTGCTTGTGATACAGAGCAAGATACATATTCTAGAGATTCAAATTTCTCTTTACAGAGCTGAACTTGGAATGCAAACGTGGCTTGGATGACACTTTCCTGTAGTAAATTTCAGCTGAATCTCTTTTTCTTAGTATTTGCATTTTTTTGCTTTTACCAGACATTAAAATTGTCTTTGGCATGTGCATGTTCCCCCTCTGTTAAGGAATATTTCTAGGAGTATCTTGACTTGTTGGGAGAGGGCTGAAACTACAGAATAGACTTAAAACGAGCATGTAATAACAAGCTTCATGCTGTTGAGACAACAGAGCTTGAACATCTTGATGTTTATTTACAGAGAGGTCGGAATGAGGGCCTGAGCAGTGGCACTCTTTCCAAGTCATCCTCTTCAGGCATGCAGAGCTGCGGAGAGGAGGAAGGCGAAGAGGGAGCAGATGCTGTGCCACTTCCTCCTCCCATGGCAATTCAGCAACACAGTCTTCTCCAGCCCGACTCACAGGATGACAAGGTAGGAGCAGGACATGGGGGAGGCTTCACATGATGAGAATCTCTGTTTGCACAAATCTTTCTTCTGCTTCCAAAGGTCTTTAAAATGTTCATAATACAGCTTCATGGTAGACAGAAGTAGACCTCCATCTTCTAGACAACTTTAAAAGGGTGTTCCATGAAAAGAGCATGAATTAAATGCTTCTCTATTTTAAAAGCACAAGTGTAGAAATTTTTCTGCTAGTGCTTTAAATGTGGAAATGTGCTACTTTGTGTGCTCACAGGATGATTTACATCACTTTGGCTGATGCCATATTTAGTGATTAGAGTCTAATTGTTTTGTAATCATACCTTCTGTTATTCTTGGTTTTTATTGGGTTTTTTGGGGGGAGGGGGGCACAGGGTGGAGAAGGAAAGAGGGGGGATGCCTAAGAGAAGGGAATTACCAAATAAGGGTAATAATTGTCATGGTTTAACTCCATCCAGCAGCTAAGCCCCACACAGTCACTGTTCCACTGTCCCTGTAATCAGAAGGGAAAGAGTGGAAAAACTCTTGGATTGAAATAACGACAGTTTAACAGGTAAAGCAAAAGCCATGCACACAAGCAAGGCAAAACAAGGAGTTCATGCACTACTTCCTATAGACAGGCAGATGTTCAGCCATCTCCTGGATGAGGAGAGAAGGGTTCCATCATGTGTAACAGTGACTTGGGAAAATAAAAGCCATTGTTCCAAATGTCCCCCCCTTCCTTTTTCTTCCCTCCAGCTTTATGTGCTGAGGATAATACCATATGGTCTGGGATATCCGTATAGTCATTTGGAGTCAGCTGTACAACTGTGTCTCCTCCCAACTCTTCGTCCACTCCCCATTCTCCTTGCTGGTGGGGTAGGGTGAGAAACAAAAAAGGCCTTGGTGCTGTGTGAGGCCTGCTCAGCAATAGCTGAAACACCCCTGAGTTACCAACACTGCTTCCAGCACAAATCCAAAACATGGCCCCATACCAGCTCCTGTGAAGAAATTTAACTCTTTCCCTGTCAAAACCATCACATAATTCATCTCTTTTTCACAAACAAAGGCACATTAAAATTGAAGGTAAAAATTTTGCACTGGTAACAAAACCTTGGATGGAGGTAGTAGCTGCATGAAGATGATCTTACTTGTGAATGATCTGTTTTTCTTTAATGTTATTATATTCATACGTTGAGAGAGTTTATTTCAATTTTGAACCTGGATTAGACATTTAAGGGACAAGTATCAATGAAAATGTGGAAACAGAGGGGTTTAAAATAGAAATAATCTGGACTTGTGCTGAAAATATGTGCATTATTGTTTTCTTGCCATTTTGCTCCTTAAATTTTTTAATCTTTATAATCTACAGTACTGAATATTGTTAGTGAATTTTGTGATTGCTTGCTCTCTGTTCTTAGTGGTGCAGATGTTATTCATAACTTTAGTGAACCTTATTTATTTTTTCTTTTTTTTTCTTTTAAAAACACTGCCTTTCATTGGGAATCTCACTCATCCCTGAAGCTGTCATTTGTAGGATCAAAATGGCTGGTTCTTATACTGTGTGTATTCAATTCCTACATGTTTTCTGAATTGACAAAGCGTAACACACAAGTTCAAGAGTTAATATATTGGAAAATATTCCTGAAACAAAACAAGCAAAAATAGGCCAGCCTTCATAGCTGAGAGAATGTTTTCTTGCTAGAATAATTTCAGTTTTAGATTTAGAAATAAGATGAAAATAATGTTGGTGAAAATACGTTTAAGCTCATGCTGATGAGCTGCCATATTTGCGTGTTCTTTTAATGACAGAAAACAATTGAAATACAAGTATTATAAAAAGTTCTCAACAGAAAAATAATTTTGTTACAGACTTATTTACATAGCAAGAACACTTATGTTAAGGGATATGCTTGTAAGCTGGTGTCTTCTTACTTGCATATTTCTGGTGCAAAGTCAGACATGTACCACAGTAAAGAAATACTCTTTAAGTAGCTTTCCATCTCCAGTAAATTTTATTTTCATTACTGTTGTGGTTTAAACCCAGCAGCCACCAAGTACCACCTAGCTGATTGCTTACGCCCCTGCCAGTGTGATCAGGGAGAGAATGGGTTGAGTAAAAGATAGAAAATGTGTGGATTGAGATTAGGCAAAAACCATTCACACAAGCAAAGCAAAACAAGGAATTAATTTGGTGCTTCCCATGGGGGGACAGGTGTTCAGCTATCTCCAGGAGAGCAGGGTCCCATCAGGTATAGTGGTGACTTGGGAAGAAAAATGCCATCACTTCAAATGTCTCTCCTCTCCCACCTCCCTTCCTGCACTTTTTAGACTGAGCATGATGTCACATAGTCTGGAATATTCTTTGGTCAGTTTGGGTCACCTGTCCTGGCTGTGTCCCCTCCCAACCTCCAAAGCACTCCCAACTTCCTCACCAGCAGGGCAGTACAAAAAAAGCAGAAAAGACCTTGGCACTGGGTAAGCCCTGCTCAGCAATAACAAAAACATCCCTACATTATCAACACTTCCTTTAGGACAAATCCAAAATGCTGCCCCATACCAGCCACTGTGAAGAAAATTAACTATCCTCCAGCCAAAACCAGCACAACTTCTGAAAAGGTTAATGTACACCCACTTCAGTAAAAAAATGCTGGGAGAGTTTTTAAAGTAGCTGGAACTACACTTAGAAAAGACTTCAGAGAAGTTAAAACTTGGTAAAGTTAGTATTACACCCTAATTTTTCAAAGCGTGTAAATAGTGATTCTTCTGCTACATGTTATTATGCAATATTTGTCCTTCATGGTGGGAGGTAAAACGTCCCATCATGGGGCACCATGGGAGGTTGTGTGTGCCTCCCTGAAATCCACACACCACCAACTTCTAGCACCTAAAGTAATGCTTTATTGGAACACAGGAGTGAGAAGCCAGAGCAAAGTTTTACCCAGGAGAAGGTAGTTGGCTATATTGGTAGAGTTACTGATTAGTAAAAGGCTTGCAAACCAGTTCCCTGTTGTCTGTCTTCTGGGTGGAGTCCTTCTTCACATTCCTGCCATGCTGGATGATTTCTTGGTTTGCTCAGGGACCTCAGATTCCAAGGAATGAGACTCCTTTCTGGGACCTCAGAGATTTGGCATTCGTTTCTGCCTCCCTGCAGGCATTTCTTCCTCACCAGGGCTCCTGCTCAGTGCTGGAAACTCCCCTTCCCAGCCTGCTGTGGGCCCCTAGAAGCATTTCATAGCGGCATGAGCTCAGGTGCTTCCTCCAGCTTTCCCTTCTTTTCTGGGCAGGGGATGTATTCTGCTCCCAGAGTATATCATCAGGAAAATCAGCAAGGAGTTTTATCTATGCAGTTCCTTCTTTTTCAGATAATTTGTCGTAGAACCACAGGCACTGGAAATCACAGTTCTGAAGTTTTACCTCACATCCTACATACCCCAACAGAGCAATAAAAGAGACCACAACCAGAACCTGATATCAACAAGTGTTTTTAAAGACAAAGCTGAGCTCTGAGTCCAAAGTGAAAACTCACATACAAGCAGAGCTGTGGAAAACCTGGTCAGATGTCAGGAGCATGTAAATTGCCTAAAAGACAGGCCAGATTGTGGGATTGTTCAGTTTTTGGTGTGCATGCAAACAGCATGTGCTAGGCCATGCTGATTTGTGTAATAGCACTAAATAACACAACCATTTTCTCCCCTAAGAGCTCATCTGTACGCTATATACATTCTTTCATTCAGCAGAATCATTGCACACATCATGGATTTGCATTTGGTGGCAGTTTACAAGTTGTTTGCATTTAATTTTTGGATAAGCAGTATTAAAAGTTTCAAGACTAGTTGTGTTAATATGAAACTAATTATTTTCACTTTTTGTTTTCTCTTTTTTTAAACTCTGATGCAGCATTATGTTGACTTGTGTTCCATCTCTGCTTTGACTCAGTTCCCTTATCTTTCTGTGTAAAGTTATCTGTATTTCCTTTGCTTACCCAGCTCGTTTTCCTTTCCAAATAAGGCAAATACAAGGCAAACTACCTAAAATCTGCTTTGGTTTTTTGTTTTTGTTTTTTTTTTTTGGTTGGTTGGTTTTGGGGTGGTTTTTGGAGGTTTGTTTTTTGTTGTTGTTGTTGTTTTTTGGTGTGTTTACTTAGGGGGAGTCTTGTTACACCTGTGATTGATTTGAGCAGAACCTCTTGTTTTGAGTTATTATTCATGCTGTTTCTTTGTCCAGTTTCTTGGAAATGTTTGCAGGCCAGCTTGCCCTGTGCTGCATGATATTCACTGTGCTGTTTGCAATATGAAGTACAGTTCATATTACACCCTGTTTCCACTTTCCAGTTATTAAATGATAAATGTAATATGCAAACAACTGTTCACAAATTACTGAGGCTGAATTTAATGGCCTTCTCCCAGAATCCTTTACTGTGAACACCTTTCATATTCAGTTGTATCTATAAACTGGCATTGTATAGCTTATGAGGCTAGAGGTCTTCTGTGCTCTACACATACCATTGGGAAAATGGATGGCACAAGGAATGGTGAGCTCAATATCCCATCTGACTCTGGGAAATATACTCCAGCTCTTTTAGAAAAGTAAATGCCCCTGAGTTACTGGTGTACTTTTTCTTAGCATAATAACGTTTCCTCCTTTATTTCAAGTCTTCTTGATTTCTCTTAGTGTTCTGCGGTTGTTGCTTTGTTTAAGCAGCAATAAAATAGGTTAACAAACTGTTGTCCATTGGGTCAGTTCACACAATCTTCATAGCTATTTGCCAGGAATTGTCAGCAATTGTATTTCCTTGACTTCTATTGCATGTAGGAACAGGAATTTTTATCCAAACATTTAACTTCTGTGGGGTTTACTTGGAACTTCCAACTCCAGCTGCTCAAGTTAGAAGGGATGATCTTAGTGTTACATGACACTGACAGTACCTGTTGGGTACCTTTGTCTGACAGAAAAGGAAATCTATTGATCCTTGAGCAAGTACCAGGCTAACTCTGGGATTCTCCTTCCTTTCTGTCATTGCACAGACGTCTTCTCGATTGTTGGTGCGACCGACCAGCTCCGAGACGCCCAGTGCCGCAGAACTTGTCAGTGCAATTGAAGAGCTTGTCAAAAGTAAAATGGTGAGACTGACCAGCAGGTGAATGTGTCTAAAGAAGGTGTCTTCAAGTCCCAGCTTACTATTTAAAAAAAAATCTGCATGTGTTACATTGACTCCTAAAATTTGTTGTCTTATTTCAAAAGTCATTTTCTGGGTTGATGAACAGGGTCATTTTGTAAAAGCATTTACTGAATAGGTACATGACTATGTAGAGGAGCAAAAAGCAATAAACAAGAGGGAGAGAGATGATGGTAGAAAAATTACTATGTCCTGTTAGTAAAAAGAAAATGTTTTATTAGTAGGATGAATACAAAGACCCAGGGTCTTAGACTAATAGGCCTTGATGAGAAGAATCCCTGAAACTAAATTTATTGCAAATCTTTCAGGGGTCAACAGTAAAGCCGGTAACCCTAAAAACAGAAACATTTATGTTATCTAGTTGCTCTTTAGGCAATATGATAATGAAGAAATAAGTAAAAGAGTAAAGGGATCGTTTTGCATGTTAGTGCCTCCATCCTTGCTAACAAATTAAATAGGAGGAATCTGTGTCAGCTTTTTTAGGTTTCTATGTTTTAAATTTTCCATGTTTCTGAAGATTGTCATGGACATGTTTTAAAGGTACGTATTTCTGAAGATTCTCATTACATGCATAATTCCAGGAAGGCCCTTTATAATCAAAATCCAGCTTGACCCACGTCCAAGTCAAAAACTTCTCCAGCTGACCCTGTTTGAGATTGGACTATATGGTTTCAAGGGGTCCCTCAGCAATTCTGGCTTTCCTCAAAACCTTTAAATACAGCTTTTGCAGCATAGGCCCTCTTAGGCTCATTAGGAAGTATCTTTGTGAAAACTGCAAAGAATTGCAGCATGGCAGCCCCATGTTATCACAGGCTGATATTTTCCAAGTTCATTCTAAACTGAAGCAGCTTTGACTTTCAGAACTAGAAATTTTCTAGTTGTCTCATTCATAGAAAATTACATTATTGCATAAAATAATTACTGTACTCTCTTGGGTATTAACTTTGCTTTTTACTTCTTTTACATGGGGTGAATATAAAGTAATTATGGGAAAATGTTTAAGACAAAACAGTCTTTTGTAAATGAAAAGTTTGGTAATCCATGTGTCTTTCAGGTTGCATAGCAACGGATATAACTTTATGATCCATGCATATAGCCCTTGGAGGAGATGTTCTCATTTCACAGTTTTAGCCAAGGGTCAGCTTCCCCTAGCTTTTTGGCAAGTCATATCATTACTGGTTTTTACTATTGCAGGGAAGATTATAGATGAACCTCACCCCAGTGAAGTAAATGTGTCTTGCAATAAGGTTGTATCACATGCAAGGAAAATGAGATACATAGCTGTAGCTTGATCCAAGATTACAGGCTTGAATTAAAGAAACCCAATTAATATTTAATAGAAGATGTTGTATTTCCTCCTATTGCTTCTTCATCTTTTATACAAACAGTACCTGTGGAGTCCATGCAAGGGAGATAGTGTATCTGGAAGAGGATATAGACTCTTTTCTAGGATCTGAACAAGCTCAAAAACAACATTGTAGAAGTCATTATTTTCTTCACTGAGACATTATTTTGGCTAGTTATTAAGATACATGTCTGACAGAGAACACCATTTCTCTTGAGTTAAGATAAACATCTGACAGAGAACACCACTTCTCTTGAGTTAAAAATGTAACCTCATAAAAATCTCCTTTAAAGATGTCCTATTGATTGTTGAAAGTAACATGCATATGCCAGAAGTCAAATATGACAAACATAATTTAATCCCTGGCCATGAGAACACATTTGTTTCACTCCCACCATAGAAGTATTTGCATCCTGAGCAGGAGTGTCTGATTTTTAGCCATTGCTGCTCAAACCAGTTCAGCTCCTTTATTTTCCTGTGAAGGGAAGACTGTCATCTCAAATGTGCTTCTTAAATGTGCTTCAAAGGTTCAGTTATCATGGAAAGCCATGTTGTTGCTGGGTTTCCTGGAAGCTTGTGACTTGCTTTGCCAAGATACATGAAAGTAATTGATCTCCCTCCCATAGATTGCTATGTAAAGGAGCTTGTAATGTGTCTTCTGAATAAAGGAGAAATAAGTCGTTGTTGCTGTACTGAATATCTCCTCAGGCTCTGGAAGACCGTCCAAGTTCCTTGTTGGTAGATCAAGGTGACAGCAGCAGTCCATCCTTCAACCCTTCAGACAACTCCCTTCTATCCTCCTCGTCACCTATAGATGAGATGGAGGAAAGGAAATCCAGCTCCTTAAAAAGACGACAGTAAGACAAAATTTTTTTTTTTTGTCCATGCTTATTTTGAATTGGCAGCAGAATCTGTTAGTCTGAAAGTGGGAGGACATGTAATAAATGTCAAGCATTTCTCTGTGACATTCAATCTGTGATTTTTAATTCTAGTCATACCTGTTTGACTTCTGCTGCATTTTGCTCTCATTTATTTGGGAAGATGCTGGCTGATCTTTAAATGTCCAAAAGTCTATCAGGTTTAAATGTCCAAAAGTCTATCAGGCTTGAAAAAAATCATCATTCCCCTAATTCTATTCCAACCCATGCTTAATTTCTCTATTTAATAGTAAACTGTTACCATGGTAGAATAAAACCATGCCTGATTTCAAATTTTTTAAACTTGTGTGTAGGAATAAATGTCCGTATAGCTAAGAGCCACCATACCAGAGACATAATAGCATTTTATGTTAAACAATACTTATATATATAATTTTAATGTCATGTTCAATGAAACATCTGACTAAATAAACAGAAACAAGCCTTGTCCAGTTTTAAAGTCAAAGCAGTATCTTTCTAAGAGCCAATGTACAATAATTCTTCCATTTCAGTTCTTTCAAATATATGTGACTGCAAACGTCAAAAATGTTGTATGTATGCCATTAATCCTCTTGAAAAATCTGTTTCATTTTTTAATATTTGTTCACTTTTTCCCTTCCACTGTAGCTATGTCTTACAAGAATTAGTGGAAACAGAGCGAGATTATGTGCGAGATCTGGGCTATGTAGTTGAGGTATGATGTTTTTGAAAAACTCCTTTGATTTCTTCTTTGTTTTAAATGTGTTACTAACCAGCTATGCAGCTTGAATCTTACTGTGTTTTTCAAAATAAAACACAGGAAGAGACTAAAAATGTAGAAGTTTACATTCTGAGTTTTCCCTCAGCTTCTAATGTATTAAAATA
Source organism: Anthoscopus minutus (assembly GCA_013399455.1). Lineage (NCBI taxonomy): Eukaryota > Metazoa > Chordata > Aves > Passeriformes > Paridae > Anthoscopus > Anthoscopus minutus. The sequence goes on from VWYI01019084.1 coordinate 38,747, forward strand.
CTATATCAGATTTTGTTCCTTTTCTCCTGTTACTGTTGTTCACCTTGTTGTTCCTCCTTTTGAGGAGTGTAGTTCTTTGCCTTTTTTTTTTAAATTACTGCCTCTGCCTTAATGTTATCCTAGTAGATAGTGGGTTTATTTAGCACATCTAAATGTTTTTTAAAAGCATTAAAAAAAAACCATCGTAGCTCAGCATACAGAGCAGCTACCCAAGATTTGAAAGTCCTCCTTCCTCTCTTATTGCTAGGCTTCTCTTAGACTTCCTAGCTTCCCCTGCTGTAAAATGAGATAATATCACATATCTCGCCTAAGTCTTCAGCTACCAACAAAATGCATTTGGCAGAGTAGAAAGAATGAGCATGACAGTGAATTTTAGCCTAATAAAATTTAATTCTTCCGCTCTATTTTGGAGGCAGGGAGGGAAAGAAAGATCAGCATTATGATAGCGTTTTTCCAGTATTTAAAGGGTGCATTAGGAGTCTGTGAATAGAAGTATTTTTGTAAAGAACAACTTAATTTCCGTTGAAAATGCTGAGCATCAAAACATACACTTGGCAAACCAAAACCAGGCCTGACTATTGGGAGAAAAATAGAACTATTGGGAGAAAAAAAGGCATAGAGTTGCATGAATATTACAAAATTTAAAAACACTTCCAATCTCATATGTGGTAGAATTGCTTAGTGAGACAGCTGTGTAGACACCATAAATAAGATAGACTATGGGAAAATATAAGAGGAACTTTATTGCAGCAAGAATGCTTGCTAACAGGATTGATTTTTAACTTTTTTGGTTTTAGTTAGCGCATACTGCAAGCAGTAGTCCATGGAGTGCCATCCCATGGTCAATTTCCTCCTCAGTGCACTTTTGTGTGGGGTTAGTATGAGTGAAATAAGAGACACAGAGCAAAGCAGGAGAGAAGCCATTTCAGTGGCTCTTACATTTGCTTAGGAAAAGCCCTGCTTGGCAAGGCATTGCAGCTCCTTCAGGCAGTAAGGAGAAGGGCTGTGGAGGTTTCCTTCGTGCTTTGAGCTTGTTCATGCAGGCTAAATTAGACAGAGTGAATTCATTTTCCTAGCACTGTTGTGCAGACAGCCTCACCTCAATTTCTGATACTTTGTGTCTATACTTTATAATGTGTAATAGAACGGTTTTCATGTTTGGCTTTGTGTCCCAAGCAAGTTGTTGCCATTGGATATCTTCTGGGAAAAGAGGCCTTAAAAGACAACTCGCGTTTTTTTAAGTAAGAATATTCACTGTGAATTCACTTGGACTGTTGCAGGGTTATATGGCAGTTATGAAAGAAGATGGCGTACCTGATGATATGAAAGGCAAGGACAAGATTGTATTTGGAAACATCCACCAGATTTATGACTGGCACAGAGAGTACGTATTGTACCTAAAAAAATACTAGACTGACTTTAGGATTTGTATCTGAATATCTGAGAAAATAAGGTAAACGTGGTTGGTTTTGTGCTGAGTTGTAGAAAATGTAACTTCAGCTTACAAATATTGGTATGAAGATTTGCTTTAAAGAAGGATGCATATGTGTGTGTGTGTGTATATATATGTATATATAAACATATATATATGAGGATTTCTAATACTGACAGAACTTTGTACATTGCTTTCTCCCTAACAACACAGTCTAAAGAATTTGTTAGGGGTAGTTAGCATGGCAATATTAGCATCTCAAGCATTCAGACTAGGAAGGGGAATGCTTTAAATCAATATATATGAAATTTAATAAATTTGTTAGTGAATGTCAGGGGTTTTTCTTCATCTTGGCATGAATTCAGCATATCCTTTTAAAAAACTATATTGAAGTATTACTCTGTTAACATTGTCAGTTTGGACGTATGTCAATATCTAAAGCTGTTGATAGGAGATAAAGTATCTTGCCTTGCAGTAAGACCACTTTGCCTTGCAATTACCTGTTGCTATAATGTGTGCTGTCAGAAAAAAAGAACTGTTTATTCTGTTTATGTTCAGCTTCTTTTTAGGAGAGTTGGAGAAGTGCCTTGAAGATCCAGAAAAGCTGGGATCCCTATTTGTTAAACATGTAAGTGCAAATGTCTTTGTTGGCAAACTCTATTGCTGCTACTGACCAACATGTTTGTCTATTAAGTACAGCACAGGTAAGAAATGTACAGTGCTTTTTACCTGTAAAAGGTGGAGAGATTGCTTTTAAGAGCTTATAAATAGAAGAAGTAAATGCTCTATTCTTTGTCCCCAATACCTTCCTGTGGAGAGGGAACATGAATGTGGGCCCCATTTCTCTATTCAGTTACATTTCGGTGCAAGGGAATGGTCATTTCATATGACACCTGCCTTCTAATCCCAGGTATCCATGCAATAGCATGGAATATAAGAAATACAAATAGGAAAGAGGCTCATTCTTCTTCCATTTTGAGCATGTTCTAGTTCTGTATCCTTTCCCCTTCTGAGAATTTGTCGCTGGCAAAATGGGAAACGTGTAGGAAGTAGCTCTCCCTGTTTCTGATTGCTGTTTTGCCTTCTCCTGGTATTATTTGTAATTGAGTTGTCTTTGAAAGTCACCTTTACGACTCCAGATGGAAAGGCAAGCTGTGATGCTGCTAGAGGATTACTGCATCCTCTAGCAAAACCTATTGGCTAGAACACAATGATTCAGTTTGTGTTCTTAATCTGTGTCCTTTCCAATCTCCATCTTATTTTTTCATTTCTTTCTTACCATTTATCTTTACTGATCAGTACTCCGTAAGTCTCTGGGAAGCAAAGCCTCTAACAGCAACAAATCCTAGCAAAGTGATAGGAAAGATTTTGGAGTAGGTATGTCTGTCCTTCTTAACCAGTAATGTCAGTAATCAAGAATAAAACTTAAAGGCAGAAGTTATTTCCTCTCCCTTTTTCTGTTGCATTAGTGTTCAAAGCACATGTACAAGGTGAAGAATCAGCCAAAAATGCTAGTGCCTTCATTTCCAGGCTTCATCACCTACATCCCCACCCAAACTCCAGTAGGACAGCCAATACTAAATAAAAGACATTAAAGTTTTCTCGTAACCGTTCTGTACATGTAAAGAGGAGGCGGTAGTAATAATAATAATAATAATGATTACAATATTAAAATAGAATAAAAAATACTGTGTTTCAAAGGCTCCATTACAGAATCATGGAATGATTAAGGTTGGAAGTCATGATGGCTGTGGAGTCATCCTGTTGAGCCTTCCATGTTTTTGGTAAAAGAAAAATATAATCATTTTCATTCTTAACTTTATTGTGGAACCTGCCAAGCTATTATCTCTGAATACCTGTCGTTCAGGAGGATTTATAGATGTGGCAATTTTTTTCACTTGTGTTGCCTTTCTAAAGTCACAACGATGTTCCCAAATTAATTGTTTTCAGATCTATAATTTCTGCATATGTAACTGCTTTTCCTTAAAGGGGTCTTTTTAAATTCATGCATTGGAACTGCTGTACTTCTTAAAATAATACTCCATTTCAAACTGGCTTGTATTTTTCATGATAATGATGTATCATTCTGTATCTTTGTTCCTCTAGGAGAGAAGGTTGCACATGTACATAGTTTACTGCCAAAACAAACCAAAGTCTGAGCACATTGTCTCAGAATACATTGATACATTTTTTGAGGTAAGTTTGTGAGAGAGGATATGTGAGGTGAAGGATTATCAAATCTGTTGATCAAACCAGTAAAAAAGCCAAAAAAAGCAGCAGATATTGTTGTTAATGTTTTAAATGGCAATTTCTTGCCATTTCTGTTCTGATTTCTCAAATTGATACAGACTTCTAGAGATGAAAACTAAAGGTACAAGGTATTAACTAATCAGTAGGATAAATCCTTAGTAGCCTTACCCCAGACAGTTACCAGTGCATTTTATATAGAATGGCAGTTCTGGATAAGCAGAGACCACTGTTTGAAAATAGGCTGTATACAACCTGTGACTGAAAAATTACATTTCACTCTGAAGCCTTGTCAAGAAAGAGATGAAAGATGCTTGCAGAACGGAATACCTTGGGAGCAAGGGTAATAAGAGGAAGGACTCCAGCTTTTGCTAACTGAAGATTAGATTATTTTTTTACTTTTGCCACTTTCTGGTGTGATAACTATTAATACTGATATATCCTTGTTTTTATATATATATATATATTTATCTCCATATACTCATATGTATGCTAGGTTTCTGACTAAACAAAACAAAGATCTTTCTAACTGAACAAACAAAAATGTTTGTTTTACAACTCTCAGGATCTAAAGCAACGCCTAGGCCACAGACTTCAGCTCACAGACTTGCTAATAAAACCTGTGCAGAGAATTATGAAATACCAGCTGTTACTAAAGGTAAAGTGATGTTGAGATGAATGAGTTGTGTTAATAGATATGTTACAGATGTGTTAACAGATAGGTTTTCTTTTTTAATTAATGCTGATGTTTTTCCATCCCTTTCCCTAACAGAACCCAGATTTGTAAGCAATGCCATATGATTATTTTTTAAGCACATTCAGATAGTTATAAAAACTGCAGTTTATATAAAAACTGCTTGGGCAGAAATTTGTTTTCTCTATTAACAATTAAAGACCAAATGTTTAGAATGGAAATGTTTAAAATTTGTACCAGTGTCATAGGAATGGGAGAAGGAGTGCCCAACTGTTTTCAGATGTAAATGCTACAAGTTGTTGGGACTCATCACAGCTTCTCCAGCTACACCTTTCACGATTTTACTATCACCTAAGTGTTTACTGAAGAGCAACCCTGTGTAGCAGAGGTTACTGCCTTAGCATATGTTTTTGTGTGAGCTAAATCCAAATGGTTGTCTTCTGCAGTCTGTCATATTCTGATAGAGAATATCAAATTCACGTTTTCTAAGATTTCTCATTGATGATTAATGAGAAAAGAAATATTTTTTTTTTCTTTTTCAGGACTTCCTCAAGTATTCTAAAAAAGCTAATCTTGACACAACAGAATTAGAGGTACTGTTGGGGTGTTTTCCCTCTCGGGGTGTCTCGGGGTCCGATTCCAGCTAGCTCAGGACCCTAGGTTTAACAACCCCAACAAGGACAAAGGCAAAAGACGAGAAGCGCACTCCCTGGGGACCAAAAGTCCCACAGTTTATTGCAGAACAACTCAGGTGGCATCCCAGAGAAAAGGAGGAGAGAGAGAGAGAGCAAGAGGATCCAGGCCCCCCGGGATAAACCTAGGGAGAGGAGGCGGGGAGACGTCACAATGACACACCTGATGGGAGGGGTGAGGGAAGAAGACATCAGCCCACCACCGTGGTTGGGGAGGGGGAGAGGTGTATGGGATGGACCAAACCACTAGTACAAAATGATAACTAAACAGACTATTCTATGCAATGCAACACCTCCCCCTTTTCTGTTATATAAAGCTGAAAGAAAAGCATCTGGTTTATACTGATCCAGACTGTGAATTGGTCCACCACCCATGATTTGCAAGCCTGTCACTTTGCCCACAAGCTCTGTGTGGTTGATGTCTGAGGTTATGGCTTGGCTTCTAGAATCATGCAGTGTAGAATCCCGGATGTTAACATAATTAGAAAAATAACAACAAAAACAACAGAATAGTTTTGATTATCGAAGCCCACCACCCCAAAAATCCCCTGTTCTTGAACAGTCTGCTGAACCAGTCCTCAGATTCCTGTTTTACTTGTCTGATGAGACCCTTAATTTCTTGGAGAGCAGCATGGACATTGGGTGCTTTCGATGTTAACTTCAAGCAACAAAGTCCTTCAAATTCCTGGCATTCATGCTCATGCAGGAGCAGGAGGAAGTCTATGGCAGCATGATTTTGTAGTGTGGCCTGCCTGGTAATTTCCTCATCCTCTAGGAGGGAGCTGATGGCGGTGGATATCAAATTTGCTTGTTTGACTACCCAGCACTCTAGTTGGCCCAATTCACCTAGAGTTTTGGCTGCTGTGACCCAAGGAAGAAACAGGGATACAGCAATTTTTTTGACTTGGCCCAGTGAAAGATTTCTGAATTGCAATTGGGGTCCAAATTACTAGCACTTCTCTTTTGGATTCTGTTGGCTGAATTGTATTTTCGAGTCCATTCACTAATCAAAGTTTGGTTGGGTGCCAACAGGGACAACCGCTCGATACTACATGGGCCTCCTAAAAGCCGAGAAGGGATTCCTGCCCATGCCCAATCTCCACAAATCAGAAACAGCCCTTTAGGGAGGCTTTTGGGAGGTGACTGGTATGCATTGTCTGCTGGGACATGGCTTAGAATGTTACACCACCTTTTAGCAGTGAACTCGTCTCTATATTGCAGTATGTTGTGAAAGGGTTTAGTGTTAGACAGTGAGGCATGGGCAAAGAGAACATAGTATGCTTCAGGAGAGGAACCCAATAGCTCAAACGCTTGGGGCTCCTGGGCTGTATTGGGCAATTTTGGCAGCCATTCCTCTGTGGGGTTCTTAATCATTACAGCCTGCTGATGATGAGTTTTGTGTTATTGGATGCAATGTGATTTGGGACTTGGATCAGGTACAGGAGTGTCAAACCTGGCTGGAAACTCTCCAGCTTGCAATGGGATCCCTACCAGGCAGGTAGACATAGGGTCTTTTGCTGTTGCAGTGGACAGGCATAGGTTTTCTTGCTGTAGTGTCTGTGCCAGGGTCACCCAGATGTTTTGGCATGGCTGAGGGACGCTCCACACAACTGTCAGACTGCTCAGCGTGAACAGAATGTTAACTTGGACAGGGCACATCGCGAGGTTGAGTAGGAGTAGGTTTTCTTTTCTAAAAGGGAAGAAACAAACATTTCAAAGCATTGAAAGTGGATTTGCAGGAATGCAGTGAAATTGGTCAGGAAAATTATTCTTCTCCCCGGCAGCATCTTCTTTTGGAAGTGACCACTGCCTGCTTTTCATCTCCTTCTTCTGGTGCTGGATTTTTGGGGACA
>VWYI01019087.1:0-21387 GCA_013399455.1 Anthoscopus minutus
CCCATCTGCTTCATAGCACTAATCACATGGACTTTTTCAATTAGTTTTCCCAAAATATCGATACAATTCCCATTTAATCAGCACGAACCACATCCACATATCACAAACCCCTCAGAGCAGGGAGCGGGGAGCCGCTGTCCCCTCCGTTCTCTCAGGGAAGATGAGCCAAGGGGCAGAGGGCAGGGGAGCCCTCACCTGCAGCGATTTCCTGCTGAGAACAGTGCGGGGATCAGAGCCAGGGCTCCAGGAGACACAAGGGACAGAGAGGAGCAGGGGCTGCCTCAGGAGAGCTGCGGGACTGGGGACCTGAGCGACCCACCCAGGTGACCCCAGCTCTGGGGGGATCCCACAGTGACCCCAGCGGTGGGGGGTCCCACAGTGACCCCAGCTCTGGGGGATCCCACAGTGACCCCAGCTCTGGGGGATCCCACAGTGACCCCAGCTCTGGGGGATCCCACAGTGACCCCAGCTCTGGGGGATCCCACAGTGACCCCAGCTCTGGGGGATCCCACAGTGACCCCAGCTCTGGGGGATCCCACAGTGACCCCAGCTCTGGGGGATCCCACAGTGACCCCAGCTCTGGGGGATCCCACAGTGACCCCAGCTCTGGGGGATCCCACAGTGACCCCAGCTCTGGGGGATCCCACAGTGACCCCAGCTCTGGGGGATCCCACAGTGACCCCAGCTCTGGGGGATCCCACAGTGACCCCAGCTCTGGGGGATCCCACAGTGACCCCAGCTCTGGGGGATCCCACAGTGACCCCAGCTCTGGGGGATCCCACAGTGACCCCAGCTCTGGGGGATCCCACAGTGACCCCAGCTCTGGGGGATCCCACAGTGACCCCAGCTCTGGGGGATCCCACAGTGACCCCAGCTCTGGGGGATCCCACAGTGACCCCAGCTCTGGGGGATCCCACAGTGACCCCAGCTCTGGGGGATCCCACAGTGACCCCAGCTCTGGGGGATCCCACAGTGACCCCAGCTCTGGGGGATCCCACAGTGACCCCAGCTCTGGGGGATCCCACAGTGACCCCAGCTCTGGGGGATCCCACAGTGACCCCAGCTCTGGGGGATCCCACAGTGACCCCAGCTCTGGGGGATCCCACAGTGACCCCAGCTCTGGGGGATCCCACAGTGACCCCAGCTCTGGGGGATCCCACAGTGACCCCAGCTCTGGGGGATCCCACAGTGACCCCAGCTCTGGGGGATCCCACAGTGACCCCAGCTCTGGGGGATCCCACAGTGACCCCAGCTCTGGGGGATCCCACAGTGACCCCAGCTCTGGGGGATCCCACAGTGACCCCAGCTCTGGGGGATCCCACAGTGACCCCAGCTCTGGGGGATCCCACAGTGACCCCAGCTCTGGGGGATCCCACAGTGACCCCAGCTCTGGGGGATCCCACAGTGACCCCAGCTCTGGGGGATCCCACAGTGACCCCAGCTCTGGGGGATCCCACAGTGACCCCAGCTCTGGGGGATCCCACAGTGACCCCAGCTCTGGGGGATCCCACAGTGACCCCAGCTCTGGGGGATCCCACAGTGACCCCAGCTCTGGGGGATCCCACAGTGACCCCAGCTCTGGGGGATCCCACAGTGACCCCAGCTCTGGGGGATCCCACAGTGACCCCAGCTCTGGGGGATCCCACAGTGACCCCAGCTCTGGGGGATCCCACAGTGACCCCAGCTCTGGGGGATCCCACAGTGACCCCAGCTCTGGGGGATCCCACAGTGACCCCAGCTCTGGGGGATCCCACAGTGACCCCAGCTCTGGGGGATCCCACAGTGACCCCAGCTCTGGGGGATCCCACAGTGACCCCAGCTCTGGGGGATCCCACAGTGACCCCAGCTCTGGGGGATCCCACAGTGACCCCAGCTCTGGGGGATCCCACAGTGACCCCAGCTCTGGGGGGATCCCACAGTGACCCCAGCGGTGGGGGGTCCCACAGTGACCCCAGCTCTGGGGGTCCCACAGTGACCCCAGCTCGGGGCAATCCCTGCAATGCCCCCCAGCAGAGGGAAGCTCTCCCTGCAGGGACTGCCCCAGCCTCCCCTGGCAGTGCCACAGCTCAGAGCTCACAGGGTCCTGCTCACGGTGTCCTGGCTCTGTGGCTCTGTGACAATGGGGTCACTCTCCTGTCACAGAGAGAGGGAACAAGCAAAAACATTTCCAGGGGAAAATGCCTTTCCCTCTCCCTCTGCAGCGCCATCGAGGTGGGCTCTGCAAAACCCCAGGAGCAGGGAGGAGGTAATTACATTCTTGATAATGTCTTCAACTGGTCTGGCAACACACGTTGGCATGGGACCAGAAAGTTATAGCAGCAAGGTGATTAGGGACAGGTAACAGCTAAAAATACAGAGGGAGATTAATTAATAATTGATGGTGTAGGTAGAACACTGCAGAAAGTATAATTAATGCTGAACAAACTTGATATAACTCTGTCTTGTTAAAGGCTAATAAAATGTTTCGGTGCTCTTCTGGATGTGGGCTTTAAAAGCTCCTGGGATCAGCTCATCCACTCCAGGGGTCTGCAGAGCTCCCCTGAGCAGGGCAGATCCTGCCCTGTCACTTCAGAGGTCACAGGGGACTTTTCCTGGCCACATTTCCCACATTTCCCAGCTCCTGTTGGACATGTCTGACCTGCTGGAGAGCCCAGAGGAGGCTCCAGGGTGAGCAGAGGATGCAGCAGCTCTGCTGGGAGAGCTGGGATGGCTCAGCCTGGAGAAGAGACCAGAGGTGACCTCAGTGTGACCTTCCAGGACCCAAAGGGAACTTACAGGAAAGATGGAGAGAGACTTTGGACAAGGGATGGAGGGACAGGACACAGGGAAAGGCTCCAAACTGGAAAAGGGGAGAATTGGGTGAGATATGGGGAAGGAATTGTTCCCTGGGAGGGTGGGGAGGTGCCCAGAGCAGCTGTGGCTGCCCCTGGATCCCTGGCAGTGCCCAAGGCCAGGCTGGACGGGGCTGGGAGCAGCCTGGGATGGTGGGAGGTGTCCCTGCCATGGCAGGGGTGGAACTGGATAATCTTTGAGATCCTTCTCAACCCAAACCATCCCACGACTCTGCATGGGCAGCCCTTAGCTGTCAGACTGGTTTTATCCAGAGGCCTTTTGCAAACCTTGTGGATTACTGTGGAAAAAGCCACATTTAAGTTACCTCACTCACTGCCTCATGACTGGAGCTGCTGGTGAACGACTTGAGCTGGCCAAAAGCAGCCAAGGATGGAGAGAATCTGAGCCCTGAATTCTCACCTGAGAGCCCCGGGGCTGTAATTGCTGAACTCTGAGCAGCCAGAGCTGATGGGCAGGAAAAAGCAGCAGCTGCCTGTGAACCTTCCAGTGCCCTGATCCCCAGGGCACTCCCAGGGCTGGTCATGCTGGAAACATCCTCAGCTGCAACAAATGGGACCTGAGCAGCAGCAAAATCTCTGGCCTGAGGATCGGCATCATCATCATCATCATTGAAGAGCTGAGCTGCTCTCCTCGATCACAGAACAGAAGGAAAAAGCTCCTCTCTGACTAACAGCCAATATGAAGTATTTATTCTGCTACTAGAGGAGCATTAAAACATTCAGGAGTTGCCATGATTGGGAAAAGAGCTGTGAAATACTCACATTTCCATGTCCTACACTGGCACAGCGCACAGGGACTGTCCTTGGAGAAGGTGACACTCACAGAAGAGCAGAGAGAACCAGGCCAACCCCTCACCCAGACAAGAAACCTTCCCTGCTTGGAATGAATTCTGTAATTGATTGATTGATTGACTGATTGTCTGTGTCTGCCTGGGCCGTGGCTCAGAAATCAGAGCTGCCATGATCATCCCCTGCCCTCAATTTTTGTTGAAAACAGTCCCAAACCTCAAGTCTGGGCTTTGAAGAAGCTCCAAGGGAAGAGGCTGACAGGGCCATGAACAGAATTTGAGCAATGAGAGGAGCCAGGTTCCAGCAGCCCAGCTCAGTCATGCTCTGATCACAGGGTGGGATTGGGGTGTCCTGTGCAGGGCCAGCAGCTGCACTGGATGATCCTTGGGGGTCCCTTCCAGCTCGGAACATTCCAGCATTCCCTGACTCGTGGCTCAGCTGCCACCACCCCGTTACCCATTGTGGTGACCCCACACAGGGGCACTCAGGACATCCCCACTGTGACTCTGCTCGCCACCCACGTGAGGAATCATCAGGAAATACTGACAAAGTGCTCTGAACACGGAAAACTTGAGCTGCTGTGCCTTTGTTTACTCATCTGCTAAGTCAGGAGCATAATGCCCACCCCAGAGGGCTCACAGGAGGCTTAATGAGGTTTTGTTTGCAGAGCACTCCGAGATCCTTGACGAGAAACGCAGCAGGAACATCAAGGGTTGTTGTGATCACACAGGCAGGCACTGGAGACTCCTTGGCCAGCTCTGGATTCCAGGAATAAAGCGGGAACAAATCAAGGCTTCCTCTCTACCCAAGGCCAGCTTTTTTTGTTTTATCAGAGAATAAAGAACAACTGATGGACCAGGCTTGTTCTCCCCACGGTGGGAGGGAAGGATTCCAGCCGAGGCGATGGGTTCCCACCGCCAGGGCTGACTAAAGCAGCACCCACTCACCTGTTTTGCAGCAAAATAGCAAATAAAGCATTTAAAAACAACTTTGGTGGTTATTTCCTGCCTTATTTCCTGCAGCACACAAACCAGGAGGCTTTACTTTAATCACCACCAAGTAAGGGATGCTCCAAGGTGCTTGCTTCCATCACGGGCTCTGCCAGGTGCCTTCAGGCTCCTGAAGAAACCAGTGATGAAGGGAACTGCAGGAGGGCCAGGGCTGCCTCTTGTTCTTGCTCTGAAGAGAAATGCAGCTCCTTCCTGGAGACACCTCGCCCCACCAAAGCCTCCTCTGCTCGGCATAATGAGAGCATCACTCTTTGCAGGTAGTTTTTGAAGCAGCTAATTATGCTGTGCTGTGGGAAGCTGCTGCACATTCCTCATGTTCTGGGTGATCCAGGAGAGTTTAACTAGGAATAATGGCACAAAACTGTGCAGGGAATATATTAAGCTGAGCATCAGGCAGAACCTTCTAGCAGGGATGCACATCCTGAGGAGAGACAGGAGAGGGATCATTTTCTCCTGGGCAGGACCAGCAGGAAGGGAACATCTCCCAGGGCTGCAGGGGCTGTTATTTAATCTCTTTGGGCACCTAATATTGGGACAATTTTCACTGGAGAAAGGGAAAGCTCAGGGAATTGAGGAGACCAACTTCACACAATTAAAAATGTGCACCCGCTCGGAAGGAGTAAAAGGCAAATTAATCATGAAAGAACAGCCTGGAATGGGAGAGTTTGGAAAGGGAAAACAATAAACAGACCTTGTGTTCACTGAGCAAGGGCAGGGCATCACAAAATAACCTTTGCCTCATCTCACTTCAAAATCCCTGGGGGCAGAGAAGGAGCAGGCACATGGAAGGACTTCAGTGAATCTCCTGCTCCAGAGGAGGAATCTCACTGTGAGGTCACAGGGCTCCTTTTCCCAATACTGCAAGGTCTTGCAGCACAGAGCTTGGAAAAGGCACTGAGAGCTCTTGATTTGGATCAGGAGAAAGTGAAACACACTTTCTGGCAAGCCCTAACATGCAGAAAGGGTGCAAAGGAATTCAGGAGTTTGTGCCCAAGTTTTCTGCTGTCCCCCTCCCTCCAAGTGCAGACACAGGGCCAGGGAGAAAGGAACATTTATCTGCCTGGTGACATCTCTCTCACATTCTCCAGATTATGTGTGGAAGGAAGAAATCCTTTTTTATCCTGAACTTCATTTTTTTTTTTTTTCCCCTGCCAGTCTCATCACTCCTTTCATTCCTGGCTAAACACTGCCAAGTGTCAGCAGCACAGCAGTGTTTTAACTGCTAATAACAGACAGCAGCAAACACACCCCAGCAGAGCTGCTCTTTTCCCTTCCCTGCACTAATGCTCCTGACAGCCTCTCTCACAACCTCTTCACACCTTCCCCGGCGGAGCTGGCCTCACACAGCTGACCTGGGCTTGTTGTCTGCGGGTCCTTGTGATCTGCAATCCAATGCAAATGTACTTCAAGTCAGCCCTTCAAGTCTCGAAATGCTGCAGTTCTCCAGGGGAGCCTACCAGATGCACTCTGATGGATTTTAGGATGAGATTCCAGCAGGGCTGGGTCTAATCAGCAAATCAGGACTTTGCTTCCTAAGGGGTTTTGTTGTCTGTTTGTTTAATGTGAAAGACAGAGCAGAACATTTGAATAACACAGGATTAAGGAAGGATAAACCTGACCAGCACAATTTAACAATCTCAGAGCCAGAGACCAGTATCAAGAAGCTCAGGGAGCTCCAAGCAAACCCTGCACCAGCACAGCCTCAGAGAGGAAGCAGCAGGAAGAGGGATGGACATGCTCTGCCCTCCTGATCCTGGGAAACCCAGCAAAAAATGGGGAATCCCAAAATCCCAGACTGGTTTGGGTTCAAAGGGACGTTAAATATCCTCTCGTTGGGATGGGCAGGGACACCTCCCACTGGACCAGGTTGCTCAGCCCCATCCAAACTTGGGGTCAGTGCTTGCACAGCTCAACAAAAAACCGTGCCTCAAAAATGTCACTGCTCAGCACCTTCCTCCCTGAGCTGCTGGGCAGGGTGAGGGTCTTGCAGTGCCTGATTTCTTTGTCACACGTGATGGTTCACATCAGCTTTGCTTCCTTCAGAGCCCAGCTAAAACCACGGGAGCACAGACTGAACAGGAGGTCACCATCCCACATCACAACCTGCAACATTCCCTAAAATAATCAAAACCAGAGCCCTGGCCTGAATGCCAGCAGCCTGCAATGCAGAGCCACCTCCACCTGCTGCATGTGAGCCCCACCTATCACTCCTCACCCCAGGGAGGATGAAGGGTGTGAGGCTGCAAGCGAACACAAAAGGTTATTTTCATGTTTTATGCGTTTCAGGCTTTGCCTGAGGCACTCCGAGGCAGGCTGCAAAGCTGCCTGGAGTCCCTTGGTGGTTGTTAGCAGCTGGCAGGCCCAGCAAGTGGCAGTGAAATGAAGAGTTTAAGTGGAAGAGCGAATTAAAAAAAAAAACAACCAAAAAACAAACCAAACTAAAACCATCAAAACCAAGTGGCAGCCAACTCGAGCGCAGACGTGGCTCCACACAGGCATTGGGCTTTGAATCCTCCTCTTCTCCTCCTCCTCCTCCTCCTCTCCTCATCTTCCTCCTCCTCATCCTCCTGCTCCTCCTCCTCAGTGCTGTCCCATCAAGGACAGGAGCCTCAGCCGTGTCCTCACCTCCAGGAGCCCTGGGATTTACAAGAAGGTAGAAATGTTGATTTTTGGCAAGGGAAGGATGCAGATGAGCACATGCAGGTGCCTGCCCTCAGCTCTGCTGCCCACGGCCTCTGCCCCAGCTGGGCTCAGCAGGGAGAGGTCCCCTCCTGGACCAGCAACACCTGCAACAGCAACGTGACTTCTCTCCAGGACAAAAATCATCCCAGAGATTTGGATTTTGTTCTTTGCCTGTGAAATCTGACTGCTCCACACTGTCTGGGCGGTGATTCTGCTCACAAGGCCCTCAGAAAAAGGAGAAGGCAACAGCTGATAGTCAGGAAGTCTTGTACCTCTTGGAGCAATATTTAGCTGGCCTAAATCCCACCCACAAACTCTTCTGTCACCTCCAGGATGCACGAGCACCTTTCTCAGAGAAATGTGGCCCTGTGGCTCTGGGGGTGGCCCAGGTGAGCCCCAGGGCAGGGCACAGCCCCCAACCCCTGGGCTCTCCATCCCCTAAGTGCATTTTCCAGACACAACTTTGGATCAACTCCCATGGACAAGGCCATCAATTCTGTCTAAATAAAAACTAATGATACTAATAAGGAAGAGAACCCACAAATCTCCAGAGAAGCCGGTGGGTATTTGGGGAGACAAATGACTCAGTTAGGGAGGCTATCAAGGAGCCCTGAACCATGGCCAGGGTGAGCACGGGGCCCTGCTGCTCCCTGCAGCCAAAGGAACGGGGCCACTTCGCTTCCTGAGAGGGCCTGGCCCCTCCTGAGTTTCCCACAAAAGCCTCTAATGGCTGTACAAGGTGTGTGCTTGTCCCCAGTCACTGCAAATGACAATAAATAATCACCACCCTGGCACAGCCAAGGCAGCCAGGGCTGTGCATTGTGCAATCGACAGGAGGAGGGAAGAAAAGGGGAAGAAAAAATAGGAAAACAACCAACAAAACCCAAAATGAGAATCCAAATCTACCCTACAAGGCAGGTCTAGCATGGATTGCCCTCAGCACAGCCTCTCCAGTCTCCACTGGGCACTGAGCAGAGAGCAACAGCTCCCACTCCAGCAACATCTGCCTGCAGCTGCATCCCTGCTGCCTTTGGGGCTGCCTAAAACACAGGCCAGGCAGAATTAAGGGAATAAAAAGCAGTTCTGTTTATGGAAGGGCCTTCAGGGATATTTAGGGTCGACAATGCTCCCCCAAGGGGCTGCACCCAAAATGGACAATGCACCCAAAAAGGCTCACAGGTTTCACACTTTTATAACTTTGGGCCATTTGCATATTGGGGGCGAATCTCCCAATTACAGCTGCAGCTAATGAAGTCATTTACCCCAAGTTTGCTCTCCCCCCAACTCACTTTTGTTTATATTTCATGGGTTTTCATACTTTTATCATTTTGGTTATTAAAAATATTATAATTATATTATCAAATTATTATTTTAGTATTTTTATATTATTATTGTTGTATATAATTATATTATTATTATAATTGTAATATGAATCTCCCAATTCCAGCTGCAGGTAATGAAGTCATTTACCCCAAGTTTGCTGTTCCCAACTCACTTTTGTTTCCATCTCAGGCCCTGAGGCAGGGAGGTGTCCTTGATTGCCAGGCCTGGAGAGGAATTGCTGTGTGTGACCCCAATGGGGAAGCAGCAGCCAGCCCTGGATGTGGAGTTTGGAGTTACACACTAAAGAACTGCAGGGTTACAAATGTATGGAAAATAGAAAAGATGAAATCCTAAGGCATCAGCCTCAGAACTGGATGAGTTTTGAGGTCCCTTCCAACCCAAACCACCCCACAATTCTGTGATCTCCATCACAATCTGCAGCTCCAAAGGCTTCCCCTGAAGTGGGGGAAGGCAGAGGAGGAGGGAGCAGGAGACATCCGCATCCCTTTCTCCTCGTTGTCCTTCCTCTGAGCAGGCACCACGGTGATGTGCGAGACACAAAAGCAATTTCCAGCACCACAAGGCAAATCTGCCCATCTGCAACGTCCTGGTAAGTGAATACATCCAGGGCCTCCTCTGCCTGCTGGGAAATTTCCATGGAAATGGGGCTGTGGATGCCACCTCACAGGCTCTGTTCCCTGGGGCCCAGAATGATGCAACATGGCTCCTTCCAGACAGACAAATCTGCCACTTTTGGCCGCTCTGTGAAGTGAATTCTCCAGCTGCACAAGTGACAGACAGGCTGAGGGACAGTGATTGGCAGAGTCATTGAGGAAATGTCCCCTCAGCCAGAAAGGGATGGTGGAGCACCTGAATCCTCCCCAAGGACTCCGTGTCCAATCTTCCCTCTCCTGCTGCCTGCCTACAGCCCCTCAGTGCCCAAAGGAGTCAGACATGAAGGGAAAAAACCCCCAAAGCCTCAGCACACAGCAGGAGAGCAATGGCAGATCCAGGATGGGCTGGAAATACATCACAGAATCAGCCTGGGATAGTTTGGGTGGGAAGGGATCGTAAAAATCATTCCAGCCTTCACCTGCCACTATCCCAGGCTGCTCCAAGCCCTTCCAGGACACTTCCAGGGATCCAGGGGAGGCCACAGCTTCCCTGGTCATGAGTGCTCAGCAGATCTCTCTCAAAAACAATTTATTGACTATGAATTTATATAGCCGAGCAAACCAGCAGAGAGAAAACCTGTACCTGTTTGTGCTGAAGCCCGTGGTTGTGCAGAGCTGAGCATCCTGAGGAAGCAGAGCTGAGAGCTCCTGTGGCCCTGCAATGGCTGAGCCTGGCACAGGATCAGAGAGCGGAGATAAGGACGCTTCAGGAGCAGAGACAGCTCTTGTTCTAGCAGTGAGGGCTCCAGAAAAAACCCCAAATCCTCCTCACCCCAGCTCACCAACCTTGGCAGGAGCCCCAGGCTCTCGCTGGATGCGGTGCTGGATTCAGAGACACCACGAGGCCTTGGGATGCCAGCACCTGCCACCTCAGCAGCAGGACCCAAAGGCCACCTCCCCTCCCTGGCCCAGCTCCAGAGCCTCGCTCCATCTGCCCCTGCTCAGGGGAGCACTGCAGGTCTGAGGGCTTTGCTTACACTATTAAAAACATAAATGAAAACAGCCCCTGAGCTCATCCATTTTCAGAGCAGCTAATTTGTCCCCAGGGAGCGGCTGGAGGCGATGCGGGGAGGGAACCAGCACTCTCCATTCTGTTATAAAAATAACAAAAAGTGATGAATGACCCTCAGAGCCCAGGATGGGAAGCAGCAGCTTTTTCCAGCCTGAGATAAATTATTGCTGTCACTGCAGGTAGAGCTGTGATTTACCCGCGATGTACCCGGGCCAGCTCCTCGGCGACCCGGCGGGGCCAGCCCTGCTTATCTCATCTCCAAAGGCTTTGTCAGCTTCCAAATCCAAACGACAGCGACTGGGGAACAAGAGGAGAGGCAGCACCAGGCAGGATGGCCAGGGATGGCAGGAGGAGCATCCACATCTCCCTGTGCTTCCCGGGCAGAGCAAGTGCAGGAGCTCCCGGGAGGAACCATCGCTCCCACCGAAGCCATTCCCTGCTCCATGAATTCCCAAGCGCCATCTATTGGCATTTCTTCCCATTAACTTTCCCTAAACCCGAACCCAGACGAGGAACATTCTCCACACGAGCAGCAACTCGAAAATTGTGGCTCAGGTGGGAAAGCTGACAGCACACAGAGACAATCCCAGTGCTCAGAGCTGGGTTTGCACGGGGCTGGCTGGGGTTTCCTTCCTGGTTTTATGTGGAAACACCCCTTATCTGCCAGGCATCTCGCCCTACCTTAATAAATTCATTTATTCAAGATGGGGAATTGATAGATTTAGTTTGATTTTCGTTTCATAAGCCTTCCTCCCCGAGCTACATTTCTCTTTTCATGAATGTGCTGATGGAGGAATAAACTTTTAACTCCGAGGATCAGCGCTGTCAAACAGAATCTCCTCTGCTGCTCGGGGAAGGGAAGGAAGCTGGGCTGGAAAAGGGCTCTCAGCCTGGCAGATGATTTTAGGAGAGCCTGTTGAGTCCCATTTCCTTCGTTCTCCATCCGCTTCTTCCATGGAAGTTTTAGTCGTGGTTTTAACTCGCTCCTCTGCAGTGTCTCACACAGAGCCTGCTGCAAAACCCCTCCTGGGAACAGGAGTCCTTGGGGAGTGAGGAGCAGGCACAGACTGGGGAGAAAGGTATGGAAAACCAGAGATTTGGGCAAAGATAAGCAGGAGGAGGAAAGCTGGGCTTATAGCAAGGGAAATCACAAGAAAATCCAGCTGAAGAACTGAAAGTGTCTCATGAGCCAGTAATAATGCCCCAAAAGAGATTCATCCTGAGCCTGCCCTCAGGAAATTCTCCCCAAACCTTTGGGATTGGGTTTGGGTGAGCTTTCCTTAGTGCTGCTCCACGTGAGGCACAGAAAGCACAGTCTATCTTCTCCCACTTTGCATAAAAGATGGAGTTTTCCCATTTTCATGCAGGCACACGGCCTCTGCTCATGCATACATTCATTCAGCTCCTCTTCCAGAGTGGATTCCTTCCGAGAGCAGATCTGTTATGGCAATGCAAACACGAAACACACAGAGATGTTTCTAGATTTTACCGACCCCAAATACTCTTTACAGATGAGACATCAAGCTGTGGGTGATTTATTCACGTCCCCGACTCACCATGGACATGAAAGATCCCCAGCAAAAACCCCACTGGGCTCAGCCTCATGAAACCAGCTGTTAGCCCTCATTCCATGGTTTTGTTCCACTTCGGCAGCTTTAAGGCCAAGCCCTGATCAATAGGATCTGACAATAAAGCAAGCAGCCCTTTTTTACTCTTCTGCTCAACTCTGGGCCTTCCCATTGCTGTGCTGCAAAGGGAGAGGATCCAAACCCCTCTCCTGAAGGATCCAGGCTGGAGAGCATCTGGTGATGGAGCCTTGCTAATGAGAGCAGGGCTGGCTTTATCCACACAAATAAAAATCTCTGGAGAGTCGGGAGCTCAGTTCTGAGTCGCAGCCAGGAATCTGGGCAACGAATAGAAGGCTGAACCAAATTAGTAAGAAAATAATAAAAATTTTCAAGGTGAGGAGTATTTCTGGGTAGGAGCTGTGAGACCCAATGAGAGAGGCCAACAGAGCCCCACATGAAGGCAGCAGCGACTGGCACGTGATTAAATCAATTTTCTCCTCAAGAAATCCTCCCGAGCAGATCGAAAGGCCGAGCAGTGACAGTGAAGGTGTTAATTCCTCTGTAAATAGGGTGTGAAATGCCACAACATCAGATGGGGTTTCTACTCACTTTGCTAATTATGTTCGTCTGTCATCGTTCCGTGGTGCAGCAGGAGATGGGCTCGGCTCCGGGAAGCAACACACAATTTTTAGACTTGAGTGGAAAATTTGCCAGAGGCTGTTTTTTCAGAAAGGGGAAGAGAAAAAAAAAAATAAAGCTAACATATGATCTACCAGCATTGCTGTTAGGAGTTCTTTTTCAGAGTCCTAAGTTATAAATCCTGCTTGGGCTTACAGAGATGGGGAAGCAAAGAAGGAGTTCATGCTGTCAGCCAGCAGCTGAGTACCCTGACATTTTACTGACAGAACTTCACACTGTTCCCACCAAATATTTTGGTGCAAATTTGGCTTTTTAGGTGCCACTGCTTGGAGCTGGCTCAGGTGCAAGGGTGTGACAAAACTTGGTCACTGCACAGTGCAGGGGTCTGTCAGGTTGATCACCAAGAACTGAGTGGCCCCAAAAGCTCCAGCTCATCCAAATTCCCACTTATTTTCTCTGGGTGATGGAAACCTCACTGAGCTGTGTTGCAGCAATTCTTTTGTTGAATTCTGTTGTTGAATTCTGTTGTTGAATTCTGTTCTGTTGTTGAATTCTGTTCTGTTGTTGTATTTGGTTGTTGTTGAATTCTGTTGGTTTGATGCAGGACCTGGAAATTTGGGAAGTTTTGCCCTTTTACAAAGGCCTGGAGTGACAGGACAAGGGGGAATGGCTTTAAGCTGAAGGAGGGCAGGGTTAGACTGGATACTGGGAAGAAATTCCTCCTTGTGAGGGTAGTGAGAGGCTGGAATGGACATCCCAGAGCAGCTGTGGCTGCTCCTGGATCCCTGGCAGTGCCCAAGGCCCGGCTGGACAGGGCTTGGAACAACTTGGGACAGTGGGAAGTGTCCATGGCACGGGTGGGATAAATCTTTAATGTTCCTTCCCACCCAAACCATTCCATGATCCCATGACTGCTGCCTTGACTTCCATGCAGGGGTGGGGGGCAGGAATTAATCCCTTCATTTGCAACACTCAATTCTCCCTCTGATCCCTCCCAGGATCCAAGAGAGGTGGGATAGCCCTGTCTCAGCCTTTCCTGGCCCATTTAATGCCTCCTCAGCCTCCTGGAACTTTCCAGAGTGCTCCTGGCCTTCCCAGGCTCTCCCAGGGTTAGCAAAGCAGGAGGTTTGTGTGCAAGGAGTAAATAATGCTCATTTAGGATGAAGCTCTGCCTACCACAGACCAGGGACTTTCCTCCCTGCTCAAGCCCTGCTTGAACAAGGGCAGGCTGAGGGAGTGAGCTGAGCTTGAGAAAAGAAGTCTGCAGTCCCACAGAGTCCATTACAGTCCCTGGTCAGTTGTTCTGTCATTAATTATCCTCAGAAGCAAAAATATTCACCTTCTTTCTTGGAATTTCTCTCAGCCGAGCTCCTTACTCTTGTTTTATCCCAGGAAAGTAGGAAGAAAATTACCTTTATTGACTTACAGCAGGTTACTCCTTGTTTATTGCAGGTATGCACAGAGAGAATCAGCCCCTCTGGAATTATTGCTGATTTACAACAGGGAAGTAGGTACACAATTACTTGTGGTGATTTACAGCCGAGTTACCTGTTATTTATTCTAGGTATTTAAGGGTATATCCACATGGGGGCCCTAAGGAAAATTAAACCAAATTAATTTTAAAGTAGATTAGTTAAACTGTGTGAGACCATGACACAAACCCTCTTCTTCTGAATTAAAGAAGCCTTAATGCTTTTGAGTTCATCTTAACTCCTTCCCCAGCGAGAAGCAGCTCAGCCCAGGCGTGGCCAAGGAGGAGGAAAACCAGCCCTGCTCATTGGAAAAGAAATCATTGCTGCTTTCCATCGGGAAAAAGAGAGTGAATCCCACAAAATTCAGGGGTGCAACACCTCTGGCTCTCACTGGAGTCAGGGCAGGTTGATGGAGCACAGAACTGATCACAGTTCCCTAAATTCCCATCAACACATTCCCTCAGCCCTTTCCAGCCTGCTGTTCCAGAGGAGGACGGGGCTGTTACACTTTATTTAATGTTCCTGTTGAACATTCCCAGGTTTGGCTGCTTCATTTCTCCTCCCAGAGCTTCAGTTTGACTCAGAGGCCCAGAATTACAGAATCCTCCAATCTTTAAGATTGGAAAACACCTCCAAGATCAAATCCCACCACAGCTGGACTTGCTGTGCCAAGGCCCTAGCGTGGCCCTGCCAGAACCATTTGGTGCCCTGGGGATGATGGGGACGGTGGAGGCTCTGGAAAAGGAGGCCACGAATCTCCTGCAGCCACACAACAGTCATGGATTCATGGATCTGGTGGCCCTGGGAAGGGCTGGGCTGTCCCAGGAGGTTCCTGGCAGAAGGAATGAGGGGAGTTCCAAGGGTTCCCAGCTGGAACTTGAGCCTGGCTGATGCTCCCAGGTCCCCCTGGTTCTCCAGAGCCCATTCCCTGGCAGGAAGGGCCCTGGGGGTGGATTGAAGTGAGGGATGAGAGCCCCAGGTGGGAGATCCCTCATTCCCAGCTGAGAGAACAGCACAGAGCTGACCATGGAAATCCTCCCTTCTCTTCCATCTTTCTTCCAAACTCCCTCCTTACTCCTCTTCTTGCTCCACATCTTCCTCTCCCTTCCCTTTTCACTCTCACCTCACACCACGTTTTCCTTCTGTTTTCCTTCTGTTTTCCTTCTGTTTTCCTTCTGTTTTCCTTCTGTTTCAGGCTTCCTCTTCTGCCTCAGCTGACTCACGTTTTTCCTTGTGCAAGACAGCAACACCTCCTCCTGTCTCCTCCACTCACTCCTCTTTTCTCTCACATCTTTCCCATCTTTCCTGTGACCTTTTTCCTACTGGTGCTCTCCCAGGGAATCAGCCAGAGCTGGGAGAAGTTCTCAGGCAGAAACACCTCCCAGCCTGCTGAGGTGAGGAATGGAGGGAGACAGGGAAACACCACCAAAAACTTCCCAACAAAAGCAGCAGCTGCCAAACTGGGAAGAAACATTTTCCAGGAGAAAGAGCAAAATGTTTCTACACTCTGTAAAGATTTAAGATTTATGAAGCTCCCCATCCATCACCAGCTGGAACCTGAACTGGAGGTGGAACTGGCTATTGCCACGTGACAAAAGCTGCCTCATGGCCTTTTCTTCCCCTCATTTAATGAAAAGTCACCTCCTGGACAAGGGAAAAGGTTTCCTGTACTAATTATATTTACAAGCACTGTGCCAAACTGGGCTGCACTGGGGCCACTGAGGATGACCTCGTTGATGTTACAAAAGAAAAAGCCCTGAGAGCTGCTCAGGCCTGGCTCAATGACAGCCACAGGCTCCTGGGCCCCTGTAATCATCTCAGAGTCATGAATTCCAAATGGTCAGATATTAATTAAAATTCCCCTTTTGATTCCAGGGCAGGAATCTGTCTGGGAGCCTGGCAGGATGGATGAGGGGACTGATGTGCCAAAGCAAGGCCAGGCCACTGGTGGCTATGAAAAAAGGCAGCAACCAGGGATGCTTCACCTGTTTGAGTCAGAGTTCAGTGTGGCTCATCCTCATTCTGCCCACCTGGGGCAGCACTCATTTAAAAAAAAAAAAAAGGGTTTTAAAGCCTGCAAGAGGATTTGGTTGGGGATTTTTTACCCTTTCACAATAACCTGCAAGTGTACATTACTCACAAAGTCGGGGGAAGCAGAGCTCTCAGATCTGTGAGGCTCTGAGGACACAGCAGTGTGACCACTGCTGCAGATACAAATCAAATAAGGCATTTGCCCAATCTAACAGACTCTGCCACCTTTGATCATGTTAATTTTTCTGCTCCCAGTTCCTGCTGTAATGTTATTTCATGAGACGCTCAGCCTTCAAAAGAGCAGAACAAAAATTCAGCTTCCCATCCTCGGGCCTTTGAAGAAAGTCTTGGAAATGTAACTCCAGAGTCAGTGCTCAAAACCCAGGAGTTGAGAGGAGAGGTCACACTTGGAGGAAGGCTGACCTGCATTTTAAAGGGTGCTGCTGGCTGGGACAAACTTTAAATGTAGGGACTGCTCCAGTCACGCTGTCTAAGAGATGAATTTAAATTTGGCTCAAGCACTTGGGGTTCGAGGAACTCATCAGCTTCCTCTGGAGTGCAGTTTGGGGTGTTTGGATACCAAGGGCAACCATGAAGCACAGCCTCCCCTCTGCACAAGGCATCCACCTCCTCCAGGAGATAAATGAACATCCCAAACCTCCCCAGCCTTCCAGCACAAGAGGTCTGGCTGGAATGCAGCCTCTGAAGTCAAAACCTGGTGCTCCTGGAGGCCAAGTTCTGCCCAGGGTGTAGATGGCTCATCCCTGGATGCATCCAAGGCCAGCTTGGACAGGGCTTGGAGCAACCTGGAAGAGTGGAAGGAGTCCCTGCCCATGGCAAAGATTCTCAAGGTCCCTTCCAACCCAAGCCATGCTGTGACTCCGTGATTCTCCATGGACAAAAGGAATGTGCTGGTGTTGCAAACACCACCAAAATAAACAGGGGGGAAGTTTTACAGAACCCAGCACTGCAGAATAGGGTGAACTTCACCTTCAGCGAGTTACAGCACAGCTCAACTCCGCTGTTCTGGTTTTTGTTTTAATTTAATACACAACCTAATTGCAATCTGAGTGCAGAGCAGCCCAGCAGCAGCAGAGCAGCCTGGCAGTAGCTCTTCAGAGCTGCTGGCTTATGAGCAGGGAGATGTTTATTGCCTCATCCATTCCTGGGAAAATCACTTCACTGACTCATCCCCTGCTCCATACTTCCTAAATAATGGGCTGGAGCATCCCTGAGCAGCCCAGATGCACCTTGTGAGCAGCTTTGAAATGCAGAGGTGAGGAGTACACAGAGTCCAAGGCACTGCAGCCTGCTCCATCCAGAGGAAAAACCCCTTCAAGGCAAGGAATGCAAGGTTTGGTTTTTTCAAAGGCATGAATGAGACTGGCAAGGCCCAATCCCTGCTGGATTTTAATGAGATTTAAGCACTTGGGCTGCCTAGGAAATCCCCACTGACAATAACAGCACTGTGGGGTTCACATGGATCCTCTTGGATGTTTGGGAAGCAGGAAAAGCAGCAGCTGCTCTGGCTGAGGAAATGCTCCTCCCTCTCCCACCACAGCCTCAGGTCCTGCTGAGTGCAACAGAAATCCAGGAGACCCCACCGAAGCCTTGGATTTACCTTCTGCTCTGCCCCCAGCTCGTCTGAGCTGTGGCTGAACCCCTTTCTCCACTCCATCCCAGCTTTCCCATGGGGATGACAGTCCAGGCTCTGGAAGCAGGATTCCAGGGCACAGCACTGGCTGTTGGTAGTGGCTCAGATCCCTGCCCAGCTCTAAGGAGCTGAGAACCTAAATACTGTTCTTTTCCAAGGAGAGGAAGCCCAGAGCTGAGCTTCAGCAAAACTGGCACAGCTGGGGTGAAATTGTGCCTCTCCAGGTCCCAGAGAGCAGCAGGGAAATGGGAACAGGACCCTCATGGTGGGCACAGCCAAGGTGTCCAACGGGATCAGCTCCAGCATTCCCATCTTAGCCTGAGCAGAAATGAAAGGCAAAAGGAAAAATGGCAAAAGGAAAAATGGCAAAAGGAAAAGAGGCGAAAGGAAAAGAGGCAAAAGTAAAAGAGGCAAAAGGAAAAAAGGCAAAAGGAAAAATGGCAAAAGGAAAAGAGGCGAAAGGAAAAGAGGCAAAAGGAAAAGAGGCGAAAGGAAAAAAGGCAAAAGAATTCACCTGGTGTCACACCAGAGTCATGAACACCAAGCCAGGTGTCTTCCCTGTCAGTCCAGACTCCCTTGATCCCAGAAAAAGCAGCGCATCCAAAACCTGGCACTGCAATGGGATGCAGCTGTCTCATGTGGGAACTGCTGGGACAGAGGGTTCTGTTCTTGCTCTCACCCCAAAATCATCAGGTGTCCTCCTCCAAGCCCTGTCCCCAGCTCCAGATGCCTGCTCCACATCCCTACTCCTGGAGCTTCCCCCTCCCCTGAAGCTCCTGCTTGTCTCTCCTGCCTCCAGGAAGGCTGAGGGTTCCCAGGGGATCCAAAATGTGTTTCTCACGGGGCAGAACATGATGGGCTGATGTCCTGTGGACTCACATTCCCAATTGTCCCATGCAAAGTGACAGAATCCCAGAATTTAGGCTGGAAAAGCCCTCCAAGATCATCGAGTCCAAGCTGTGACCCATCCCCACGTTGTCACCAGCCCAGAGCACTGAGTGGCACGTCCAGGCCTTCCTTGGACCCCTCCAGGGATGGGGACTCCACCCCATGGTGCAGACCCCAGGGAAGGTCTGTCCAAGCAGGGAACTGTCCCCTGAGGGGTCACTCCCGAGGCTCGCACACCCTCACCTGCCACGTGAACCCTGCAAATGAAGCTTCTACTCAGAGCAGCTGCTCTTTGGTCCATTTCCATTTTATTTTCCTTTCATTCCCAGCACAGGGAAGGCAGCCAGAGCTGTTTTCCCCGAGTTTGCTACAGGAGCGAGCTCTCAGCGCGAGGCACCCGGCAGCTCTGATCCGGCTCCCCTGCCCTCCCAGGCCAATCTCCTTGGAAAATCTGGTGGCTCTTCAATGGAGAAGGCTCTGTTCTGCCACCAGGACTGTTTATTTGCTGCAGGAGCTGAGTGATAAATCAAGCTGACACCTCCCAGGCCCCTCAGCTGTGGCGAGAGCTGCGCGAGGTTTTGTCTGCGCCGCTCGGAACAGTCCCAGCGTTGAACTTCCCTTTGCAGCAGTGACTCGGAGATGGATGAGGGTGACAATGCCAACACCTCCCTCCCCGTCCCCAGGCACACTGAGCTCCATGCTGGCTGTGCTGTCACAGCCTTCTGGATGACTCCAGAAGCACAGCCAAGGCAAAAATGTGGATTTGAAATCTGAAATCCCAATGAAAATCCTCAGGGCATGGCCACCCTGGTGTCCCCTGGGAGTCTGGGTGATTTTCCCAGCAGGAAAACAGCTGTGTTTGGTACCAGGGAGAATTCCAGACCAGCTTCCAGTTCCTGCTTTGGACAAGAGCTACAAGGAAGCCACTTGTGTCCCATGTGAATTTAACAGCTGAGATTTTCCAGAGAGCATCCCACCAAGCACAGGCACTCTCCAACCCCTGCACGCTGATTTACAGCTAAAAATATTCATATCCTTCATTTCTTGTTGGATTTTCTTCCTTTAGAACAGAGGAGAGCAAGGTAAATTCAACCAGAAACCTGAATTTAAACCACCCTAAATCTGTCCCACAGAGCCACAGGGATTAGGATCCCTGTGCCAGAGCTCCAGAGATTATTCTGAAGCAAACACAACCAAAAAGCTGCTGTGGCATCACCCCTTGCTCAGAGATCCCACATTCTCAGAGTTATTCGAACAGAAACATGTGCATATTTTGAAATTTGGGAGAGGCACAAGGTGGAAGCCCTAACCCAGGTGGCAGCACCCCTGAGGTGCCACCTGTGATTTCCAAAAGCACACATTTCCTCAGGATATCAGCAGCTGAGTTTGCACAATCCTTTAATCCCTGGGTGGAAGATCCCCATTATCTGTCCAGTACAAGACACATTATTAACGGATTATGTTTGCAGCAGGTAAAGGTCACTTTTAATGCTTTTAATGATTTAAAAATGGATTTTTCTTTTCAGATTTACTATTTTCAAGCAGCTTGGCTGCCTGGTAAGTAATATGAATTAAAAGGGAGAGCTTCACTTGCACAGTTCTCCAAGAGAGCCCAAAAGGGATCAGTTGTAATATGTGGTAGCCTAGTGCAGATGTGAAGCCAGAAAATGCAGGTCAAGATTTCAAAAACCCTCCAAAATGGAAAACCTTCCATTTAAAGAGCAAGCTCAGACACATTTGCTGTCCTCCCAGTCAGTAACAAATGGCTCTGGATGGCCAAATCCCATTTTTGGCTGCACAAATGTCACAGGGCCTCGTTTATTTGGTCTCTTCTGCTTGAACTGGGCTGGGAAGCACAGGCACCTCCAGCCCAGGCTGTCCCATGACATTTGTTCATGCTGAGCCTCCAGGGGGACTTGAAATGAAAGGAGAGGAGAGGCAATCTCAGCTTTACCATCCAGTTCTGTTTGTCCTCTCCTTTCTCCCTGCAATGGGATAACTCCTCCTGCTCCCATCAGTGCAGGGAGGGCAGCGAGGCCTCAGAGGAGCAGCCAGCCTGACCCAGTGACAAAGGACAATTTGTTCAGGGTTAGCACACTGCGGTTTGCTTCTGACCCTGATGCCTTTTTGGGATTTCTGTCCTGCATTGCTGTGGGTTTTGTTCAGGGTGCTGAGATCCTCTCACAGGGTGAAGAACACACAACAATCCCACTCCAATTGGGACTCAAGGACATTTTTTCCAAACTTCAGGCTGGAAGTAAAACAACGTGGAAGGAAGAGGGAGGGCAAATGAAGCTCCTGTGTGCAAATGGAGCCAAACCTATAAAAAGAGTGGGATCTTGGGACTGGCCCCTCTCCCTTTTGCCTCCATCTTTGGAGCCATCCAGACAGATTTGTAACCCTGGTGCTGTCTGGGGGTGACCTCTCAATAAATCTCCTTTATTCCCCTAACTCCATCAGCCTCTGCTCCAGCTCTTCCAGGCATCAACCCAGGCAGGCAGCAAAAAGAGCAAAGGGGGTTTGAAGCCTTCTAAGATCCAGCAATTCCCTCTTCCCAGAGTTTGAGCTTGGTGAGGCCAGAGCATCACAGCCAGGGATGGCAAAAGCACTCAAAACCTTGCCAGAAAATTCCAGCCTGTGCTGAGCCCTTGGCTTGAGGTCAGAGCAAACTCAGATTTCCAGGAGCTGTAAAATCCTTGCACCCTGCAGGGCTGCAAACCCAAATATTGTTAGTTTAGGGAGCCTCAGGAATGCGAGACACCGAGAAATAAAGAGGGAAGCAACAGGGGGCCC
>VWYI01019088.1:1872-12832 GCA_013399455.1 Anthoscopus minutus
AATTGTAGGAGACAAATCTATTGCTGAAGCTGCAAATTAGTCAGAACAGTTTCAGCCTTCAAAATCTACACAAAAGTAATTTTACTGGACAGATTTCACAGCTTTTCAACTTCCCTCAGCTATGTATGTTATTAATAAAACTTCTTCCACTTCTCAGGTTTCCCACCACTAATCTTTGTCACTTCAAATTCCTTTCAAATACTCAATTGCAAAAAACAGTAGCCCAAACTTCTCTTCTGCTTCCTTCTGACACATAACATGCCACCTTATTAAAAAATATATTATTAGAAAATCAGAATAATAAATAGTGATAAGATTTTTGTGCATTAGGGCTTCTGGGTTATGCACGCAATGACAACTAGCTTCAACTGAGTAAGAAAGCCATTAAACTGCTTAGAATCACAAGAGACCAAATAAGAGACAAAAGGTCATGAAGATTAATACTGAAAACAAGTTATGACAGTTCCCTGACCTGTGTGATGATCTAGGTGTAATAACAATTTCCGTGTTATATCTCAATGTTAAATGAAACAAAATTGTTGAATTACAAGGCCAAAATGTGATCTATAGTTTTCCAGAATAAAAGACATTTAAGTGTGTGAGGATGCCTGCTAGTAAACAGAGATGCAGAAGGAGGCATAAGCTGCAGTTTCTTCGGAATTCCTCTAAAATCTCTGGAAAGGTAGTAGCACAGTTTTTTAAGAATAGGAAGAATTTTTACTTAAGCACAGATACAGAGAATGGTGGGAGGAAGAGAGAAACAGTCAAAATATTTCTCCACAATTGATTTCTGATACTCACTCGTCTCAGCCCAACACCAAAACATACAAATACACAGTAGTACCAGTAGACAGCTTCTCCCACCTATGCTATATTTCAGCTTGCATCATTTCACTGATACAATATCAATTTCAGTATGTGTTAAAAAAAGAACCACTGTCTTCAATAAGCATTTTGCAGTATTTATGTGGAAACCCTATTTCCTTGTAGAGAAAGATGTACATTGTCAGATAATTCACAACCTCCTAGACAACCTCAAGACAAATTCCAAAACTGAGTTACCTTTTGCCAGATAATGCCAAGGGACTACCAGTATGTTGGAGATTTTTGTTTGGTTGTTTGTTTGGTTGGTTGGTTGTTCTTGTTGTTTTGGGGTTTCTTCTGTTAGAAGTAGCTCCAAGAGCCATTTCTTACTCTTAGTGACTCAATCAAATAAAATGCTACAAAATGGTATTTAAAATGCAAAGTATTACTTGTGGATGGATGTCAGTGCAATACAGTGCTAGTTACAAACTTTTTCAAAGCAGGAATTGAATGACCAAAACTGCAAAGTTTGCTTCCAGCGTCAGTGATTTTACAATTCTGTATTCTGAGGCAGTAGGACTAAATTGGTGCTCTGACACAATGTAAGAAAACAGTAACATTCAGTATGAATTTTAATTGTCAGCACTCCTGCCTGGATTGTGCAAACAATTTGCTATCAGAGAATAATTCAATGGGCTGCCAACTCATTCCATATTAAGTCAGAAAGGTAGACACACAACACACTTTGGGTGCTGCTAGCCAACAATACTAATGGCTTTTTTCATTATCAATAATTCCCTCTTCCACTTTCAACAAATATGAGTCTGTAATTTTGGGAAATTACAATCTTTTCTTGCTTTCCTAATGCTCTTGCATTTAATTCATTCAGTGAAATCACACTCTGGAGGCTCAATTAAAAGCAATTAAGAGAAAGATTTCATTATATATTGTATTTGCTTTTCTAAAAGAATATCCTGTTACATTCAAACACACTTAAACCTGGTATGTTTGAAAAATGCACAGGACTGGATGGATTATCATGCCGCCAGATGAACACTTTATCTTCAATGCTGTGTTGGCTTAACGACAAATAACTTGGTTCTGCATTGCTAATTTTGATGCTTTCTAAAAATTTTGGCCAAATTCCACACACAGCCTATACTGTAAGCCTTTGTTCCAGATGCTTCATTGGAATACACAAGGAAGTTTCCCATTTTTAGGTCAAGTTGTTTGCACTGTTAATAGCAAAATATTAGACAAATAAATTTTTTTCATGGTCCAACGATTGGTCTGTTTTGATTTCAATCCAAGTTTCAAAATTCTTGAGTACTTAGTACTTTTAGTACTTTAGAACTTTGGTTCTTAATACTTCTTGCCCATGATATCTACCACTCTTTTTCCACTTTCTCAAGAATGGAAGAAACCTTTTTTTACTTTTTTATTTATTTAGAATCTGGGTGACCTACCCAAATGATTATTGCTTTACTTTGTGCTGCATGCTGCAAACAACACTGAAAGGTACACTACACTTTCTATTATGACACCACTCTATGCTTCACAGCAGTGTGATGCCTCTCTTATTTAACTGATGCCTCTCTTGCTTCCAAGGAAGGGTTCCCCAATATGTGACTTTTCCCCCAGCTTCTCATTGCCTTAGATCAATATGTTATTCATGGTTCCCTCTTGGCACTCAGTTTCTTTCTGATAAGAAGGGGAGAAGAGGACTACAATCAGAGACTAAAGGACTCACAATGCCATGCTAAGGCACAACCAGCTCACAAAGTGGTCTCTCCCTACACAGCCTGTTCTTTTGGGAAAACAGTCCCTTTTCCACTAGTTAAAGCGTCAAGCTTCATATTCTTGTGAGATATGTATTCAGCCATCATCCGAATTCCTATCCAGTGTGACTGTCTGATGTAAGCCTTCAAAGTTTCATCTGAGTTGCATGTATACTGCTGCTCTAGCAGAAAAAGGAAAGAAGTATATTTACATTCATTTTGCCAAACATTAGCATCTTCTGTCCAATCATTTGAATGCAGAAGTGTTAG
This sequence comes from Anthoscopus minutus, assembly GCA_013399455.1. Taxonomy (NCBI): domain Eukaryota; kingdom Metazoa; phylum Chordata; class Aves; order Passeriformes; family Paridae; genus Anthoscopus; species Anthoscopus minutus. Next base: position 4,725 of record VWYI01019088.1, read on the forward strand.
GAGAAAACAGCTTAGAGAACAAGGGTTGACACATACAGTGTGAAATCTTAAGGTACTTGAATGCAATGAGGGAGAAAGTGAGACAGAACCACGTTTCATCTCCCTAACTGTGCTACAGTCCTCATGAACTTTGTGACAGGTCTCTGTCTCTCAGCCACACTTCAGTAGCTTCTGCTGACATTCAGCTGTCAGACAGCAACCCTTTACCATGCCCCTAACATGCTCTACAGCTTCACCCAATTAACTCGCTTTCACTTGACATTGCAGCAAAAAGCTTCATAATAGGTGGTCAAGGTGCACGGTGTCTGCTTGCCCTCTATAACTGCTCACGCACAGCAAAATGCTACCTTCCTTTTTGTCTGTTTGCGACGAACCGGCGCAACTACAATTTAGGCATTCTGCTACTAAATGGAACAAGGACAGTGGACCTTTGCCAGCAGTGCATTTATTTATCTCTTACCAAAAACTATCCTAGAGCTAATAATCACAGCAATTTTGGCAAAAAGAAAAATGAAATTACACTGATTCAGTAAAATACTTCAATCACATTATACTCAACAAAAACATACTGTAACAGCAATTTGGTTTCCGGGGGAAAGAGGGGAAAAATGTAATTTATTTGCAATAGTGGCACTTAACAACATAGAAAAGGAAGGTCCGCAAATAATGAAAGTGTCATACTAAAAATATGCTAATTAAGTTTCACCCTTTCATATATATTTAAGCCAAATATGTGTTCTGAAAGTAAAGTTAAAAACAAAATAAATCCCCAAACAAAAACAGACACCACCACCACCACATACAACAAACAAACAAACACAAACAGCCCAAAAACTAGAAACCACCAACACATACAACACTCCAAACTTTTATCAGGTATATAAAACTTCTAAGAGTCAGGAAGAACATAGAGGAAGATTTGGGGAAGTGTTTTTCAGCTTTTTGGTTTGTAAAACCAGAAAGGTGTAAGACAAGTTAAAAAAATTAGGTTTTCTAAAACAATCCAACCTCAAACCAGGGATGTTTCAGTAATTTGTGCCTTGTACATTCCAAAATTATATAAATTTCTTTACTCAAAGCTCCCATTGAGATTACAGTCTTCTAAAACTTCTCATATTTAAAGCAAGTACACTTTAGTATGTTATTAAATTAAACTCCAAATAATTAAAGCAATAGGATGTTTTGACATATACAAATTAAAATTAAACTGTATGACTTGGTGCGTGAGGAAATTTTGCAAAGCTCTGGTTAAGTTACAATGCTGAGACTCTCAAAAAGAATGTAATGGACTTGACAGACCTTGTGAAAGAGAACGTGATGTCACACAGGCTTTGAAAGACTAACGGGCCCCTGACCATAAGCATAGAAGCACCATACAAGATGATCCTTCTGTGATCAAAGGAGACACTCAGTACTAACAAAGCTGAAAAATTAGTGAATTATTTCATTATTGTGGTTCTGGCCTTCAGAAACTGTATGTGTCAAATCATCTGCATCACCTAGATAGGATAAAAGTCTTTCAAAGTACTGGTGAATATAAAAATTTAAGAGAGGCAAGTATTGCAATGTCAACTTTGTGGCAACATTTACTGAGTCAGCTATGAGTTGTGGGCCAATTTCAGTTGAGAGCTAGATCCAAAGGTGTAGTGTCTTAAATCAGAGTCACTTTTAAGAGTTCTATAGGTGCCTCTCTGAAAATAGAAATTCCTTTAGGGATTCAAGGAGCTACACCATCTGAAAAGGATGAAATGAAATGAAATAATTGCATCTTCATAATGTCACTGCTTTCCTAATATCATCACACATATGAAGGAAACTCTGCTGGTGATTAACCACACTATTTGTGACCATGTTTTTAGTAAATTTTATTACTCACTGTTCATTTTAAAGGTACCTTCCCTTCCGCCCAAATTCTTATAAAATAGGAAAGTGAAATTACAGTTTAAGAAGCACATTTCTTAATCCCTTTCTTTAACTGAACTGTTAAATAAACTGAAGAAAATAAATGTCATTTGAATAATCAAGATCATTAGCATAATAATATTTTTTTAGCTGACAATAAAGCTCTTTACCCCATAGAGTGCCCATTTCCCATTTTAAAAATTTGTTCAATGATTACTTTATTCAACTGGTCAAACTTCTGGACAGAGCTCAGTCTCTGGAGAAAACAGGTCCTCACTATGATCAATTAGAAAAACTGTGCCTTCTCTACATAATGTGGGTTTCACAGAATTCAATGAAAAAATTTCATACACAACTTAGAAACAACAATAAATAAATATAACCCTGATGGGTAAATATTAAACAGTATGTCTTAAATATGTAAGACATACAAAAAGAAAAATGAAGATATATCTTGCTCTCTGTATTGTCTTAAATCATGCCAACATTACAGGAATAAAATTATATGTTAAGAACAATATTATGCTTTGTCCGCTAACTGAATTTTCTGTCTATCTCTGTAAGTCATACTCTCTAATATATTTCAAAGGTTTGGTTTTCCTTAATTTCTCACATTAACTTTTATGCTTAAAGTAAGAAATGCATGCAAACAGCAATAGGCAACTGTATTTATTTTTACAATAAAAATGTTACTCTATTGCAAATGTCACAGAAAGGAATGCAAAGGTTTTTTTCACAGCTGAAAAGGATGGAAACTTGCAAAATTATAGAAGGCAGGGGAAAAAGAGCATTAACAAGCCAACAGGAAAACAATCTGATTTAATAAATTCTAGAAAGGCACAAACTAAAATAGACTGTGTAGTTTGCAACTACCCTTCTTTACCACACTCACTATCTCCCTTTGGCCTGAAGAGGATCCACACCTCATCCTAGTGTAGACTAGTGAGGTTCGTTCTGACAGTAAAATCTGCAGAGGAACCTAGTATAGAGGTAATATCTAGCCTTGTGCCCCATGATTTTCCCCCTAGTGTGTGCACCAGAAGCAAAAACTAAGAGGAGACAGAGCATTGGAGACAGTTGCTTCCTGCAGAGGGAAGGTTGACTGCTATCTGGCACTGAATGATCTGGTGGTGGGGCCATGACTGTCATTCTTCCATCCAGAGGGAAGCACAGACCTCTTAACATGAGATTTTGCTTTACAAAACTCACTCTGTGTGTGTGTACATATACATGTATTTTTTTAATTATTATTTTTCTAAATGGGTGCATGAAATATTAGCTATGTTACATTACAAGTGCATGCTGCACATACATGCATTTCTGAGGCTAGCTGAGAAAGACACAGGCTCCTGCAACACTGCCCTAGGTCATACTCTAATCTTTTTTTCCCCCTGTGATCTAGGCAGTGAGCTAGTAATATAAACTAAACAAGAATAGCAAAAAGACAAAAGCAAAAATGTCTTTCTATTATCTATCATCCCGATCAAGTGAACTGCAATCCACGGGGTGCATCTACACCCCGTGTACTCTTTATCAAAGATAAAGAGTACTCTTTATCTTGTACTCTTTATCAAAGTTAATATCTGAAGATCAACACTGAATTTTCTCCTTATAAACAGTGTTTTACATACTTAGCTTGAAAAATAAAACCAAACAGGTGTGAAAACAAGAAAATAATTATTCACAACAGTATAACTTGTAGGATCTAAATTTAAAATGTGAAGAAAATATCAGAAAGATGACAGACTGGATTGCATGGATTCACTCACCATTTAAGCATCTATGCTAGACTCATTCAGGCACAGCTTTGCTTTAATCCCCTCCAAAAATTTCTCAGCAAATTCAGAGTCTCAGAACAAACAGACGTTCCCTTTATGTTTAACCCGCAGTTTAGCAGGGAATAATAGAAGCTTCCTGGCTCTCTTTCTTGAAATAACTTCTTCAAAAGAGAGGAGGAAGCACCTTCTGGCCTGAGTAAAAGTCCTTGAGTCTGGAAAGAAGTGAATTTGTCTGCCTTTGTAGAGAATATTCCTTTTCTTCTATAAAGACAGTAAAATTGTGTCCTTGGCTCTGTTCTTTTGTAAAAACTTTTTCCCAGGGTTAAATGTCCTGGTCTATAATATCCAGTTCTTGAAATAACAGCCTGTCTAGCACTCCAAATACTTTCATTTCTACTGCAGCATTAACAATATATGTAATAATATACGAATATTTCTTTTAATTTGATGTCCTGGAAATACTCCTTTGATAGGTGTGGGAAGAAAGCAAAAGAAACAGCAGTGTGTAGCCACAGGAAGCAAATGTATGTAGCTGATGAACAAAACTCATTTTGTATTACGAATGAAACACATTTCAAAAGACTAGTGTAAAGGTGTCTAATAAGGAAAAAGCCATCACATAGTTGTCTCCTGACTTACAGTTGCCCTACACAGCAACTGAGACATTTCTGACACATTCTTTTTCAGGAAGACCTACCTAGTATTGCTCATTCAAGTATTCCTCCTTTCAAAACTGAACAAAATCAAGGGTAGATATCCACTGCCTTGCTCTTCAACTAATCTGCTGCAGGCAGAGAATGAATGCATGATGATTTTTTACAGGACAAACTTGAACCTACATTTTAGACTTGCTTCTTTATCCAAATCATTGGTTTCTTGAAATCCATTTCCAATTAGTTGCTCCTGAAGGTACAATTGTTTCACTGCCTTGCATTTAAGGTAAGAGATTAATATAGCTTTAGCTTCCAAGTGTCTTGTTTTCAGTCCTGGGAATTGAAGATCCTTGTCTGTGAGCTAGTAGTTCCAATACCTCACTAGAAACACATTTCTAATGCCATAGAAATGCAAACCATGAAGGGAAAAAGATTACCTTCCTGAAAACATGACCCTCCTCTTTTTTGTGACTTAGCCAATGACTTTAAAGATTTGTTTTGTGCTTAACAGCGGAACAAACCTGTGGTCACTTAGGAACTTCATGATTTCCATTAAACCACACAGCATGGACATTTGGAATTTCATTGCAACAGTGAAGTGAGAATGTAGATCTTTCTTTTCCAGAGTACCGACCTCTGCTGAAAGTTAACACCCACACACATCCTCTCACATTCCTTAACCAATTCATGTCATTTAGTAGAGCTGAGGAACAGACCAAACAAAGGCAAAAAACCAAACCAAAACAAACCAAAACAAAAAAAATCCCACAAAGCCCAAACCATCCACACTTAAGCCTCTTTCTTAAGCACTTGAAAGTAAAATGCTACAAGTGGAAATGTAATGTTTAAATGTAGCACTTTCTGTTCATTTACAGCGTTTACAGCATTAACCCTGCAACTGAAAAACTGAATTATTGAAAATCACCTAATTATCCAAACATTTACCTCTCTGCAGGTGTAAATACATGGGCCTAATAAGCCTTCCCACTGCGAAAACAGTTACTTAAATTATATTAAAATATTAAAAACTATTTAATGAGCTTTTTTCCCCTAAAGTAAATTGAGTGTGTGCCTTAACCTGCTTCAGGCAAAGGAAGTTTCAAACATATTGGTTTTGAAACTAGCCATTATTTCCCATGTTGCAAAAATGGCAATTTTATTTCCCAACAGCAAATGAAACTGTCAGGAAAATTTAGTTGCAATAAAATTGGGTGGTTAAACCAACATGCTGGATTTGGAATAAAACTGAATTAAAGGAATAAAAATTAAGCATTATGTCAGTCAAACTTTAGAAAAACTATCTGAAATGGGGGAGGGAGATGTGTTGGGATAGGGTTTTTTTGCAGAAGTTAGGTTTTGGACTTGGTGAGGTCCACCATAACTACCCATTTTATGTCCATCAACTGTGTCACATTTGAAATTTGCGCAACGAAAAATATTTTGCATAAAATGTGTTGCTTCTGGCAACATTTCTGCTAAATAAAAAGTTGTCAGGCAGTGTGTGACTTTAGTGGTACAGAGTTTTAAAATGGTGGCTTCAGTCCAAGGCTAGCTAATAACGGCTGACATGCACTGGAATCTTGAGGCCTAAATCAACATTGTTTTCACAGCTGTAATTAAGCCACCTAATCAGAAGCACATTTTGACGGGACAGTTTCTGGAAGCCAGACATTACAATTTCTTATGCCTGGAGCGCAGTGGCTCATGAGAGGTCCTCATTTAATTTCAAGTTTAAAAAAAAAAGGCTGTAAAATGAAAAGAGTATAAAAAAAAGCAGTGTATGCCTGTTGAAATGAAGCAGGCCTATGTGTTCATGCCTTGACCAACCCTGCATCCCACCCTCCTCTGGCTCTCTGCCGAGTCCCCAGCTCTCAAGTGGCAGCTACACACAGTGAGATTAAGGGCTTCTGCCAAAGTCAACAGATGAGCTGGTCTGAACCGGCTCTCTGTGTGTTCTGATTGTAAATTGTGCTGGTGATGATTAGAGAACTCTAACACAGGATGTCAACTCTTAAAGCTGTCCAGAGAAAATATTTTTTTTTTTTTTTTTTAAAGTTCAGGAAATTTTTTTTAACTTCTTTTGTGGCTTGGTACATAGTGTTGTGTCTATAACTTTCAGATGACTCAAACATGAATTCACACAAATCAAGCAACTATATTATTAAAAAAAATGCAGTTACTTGCTCTCATTGGCATACTTCCCTCATTTAGGAATGTTTATATAGCAGTGCTGCTGCAGAATGCAACACTCTGATTAGTACAATACAGCAGTCTTGTGCTTCCACCTGCCAAGTGGAAGACAGCCCCCAAATTCAGACTATCAACTACATTTGTTGTATGATGATCATTTTGGGATGTTGTCCCAAAATGTTGATAGCTGCTCCAACAGCTACACTGTCATGCTTTTTTTCTGGAGCACAGCTACATTGGTAACTTTAACATAAACTTTCAACCCCAGAGGCCACTGTAAAACTATCAATATGAAGGCACAAGTCACTGGGGTCTGATTACATTTGGTTCTGCACTTTAATTGCATATGGATTCTATTAACTGAAACTTTTGCCTTATAGGCAACATTTTAATCAAATTACTATAATTTTCAAATATGTTACAACAGTCTGACAAGTTCAAAGTTCACATACTTAAAATACTGAGTATCAAAAAAAATTTTTGCATAGAAAAGGAACATTCTTTACAAAATAGCAAATGTTTTGTTGTATTACTGTAGCTGCTTTTTACAATGTCACCCTAAGCTGCAGAATGTGATTTATAATATAGGTGGTTGTTGTTGTTGTTGTTAGTAGTAGTAGCATTAGTATTATTCTAAACTATTTGATTTATACAGTTTGGTTACAACTATTACATGTGTAAGCAATACCACATGACCAAGTGATGATTTGCATTAGGATATGTGCATTCCTTGGCTACGCAGTAAGGCTGGCAAGTGATGTCCAAATACTCAAAGTCAGGAAAGAAATAGAAATATTTCAATAAAAACCATAATTTCAGGGAGATGTTACTGCTCGATGGATTCAGTCTTACAGAGACATTAAACTTAGTAAATCTTACTAATGGAGTTTCCATTTACAATTGTCTGATAATTCCACACTTCCATGTCTATGACCATCTCAGTAGTTGGGAAATTTTCCTTGTATGCCTGTCAGATTTTTATTTACTTACTATAACTTCAGGAACATTCACATGTTCCACAGCAACTATATGATTATTGAGATCCATATTTATTGAATTCCATCCCAGACTATTTCCAGGAAAACATACCAAGACAGAGTGTAACAAAAATAGCAAGTCTAATTACCTTTTGAAAGGCAATTTAAGAACTAATATCTCCAAATCTTTCACAAAACAAATTCAAATGTGCTTAAGACTACATGAGTAGTGAAAAAGCCAAGGAGAATGTGTTGGTTTTGCATGACTTGGTTTTTATAGTGGGGGGGGGGGCCGACACAGAGGGGGCTTCTGTGAGAAGCTGGTGAAGCTTCCATTGTGCCTAGAAGAGCCAACCCCTGCTGGCTCTGAAGATGGAAAAGCTGCTGGCCAAAGCTGGGCCAATGAGAGAGGCTGGTAATGCCTCTGTCATAACATATTTAGGAAAAAATCAAAACAAAGAGAGGTGCAGTTTTTTTCCTAGTTATAGAAGAGGAGGAGCTGAGAACATGTGAGAGAAACAACATGGAGACACCAAGATCAGTGGAGAAGGAGGGGGAACAGGTTCTCCAGGTGCAGGCGCCCAGATTCCTCAGCAGGCTGTGGTGAG
>VWYI01019090.1:0-42611 GCA_013399455.1 Anthoscopus minutus
TGAGAGGAAAAATAGACTCTTCATATACAATGTCAAAATATGGCTTGAGGCTAACAATTTTAATAATTAATACATTTTAGAAAATGCTTTAAAAATTACTATTAGAAGTTGTTCCTAACAGCGCATCATCTACCCTTCAACTGGTTTAAAATATATATAGTACAGACAACAGACACAGCGATTCAATAAGACTAGAAAGCTAAATGTTGATACTCAGATATTAGCTTTCTTGAATATAAATGATTCATATTTGAAATGGAGTAGCTGCTGTTCTGTCAAGCAGAGAATTAGGGTAAATGGATAATATTATCTTGTTCTGTTCAAACAATACCAACAAGTGGATCTGCATTGGAATGAAAAAAATATATTAAAAAACCGCAGTTTTTCTAGATTTGTTTAAGTGGAACCATGTTTTCAAATCTAAACATTTCTACTGTGATTTCATGCTGTTAACATTAGTAAAGAATACAAAACACTGTTTAAAAATTCAGCTAACATACTAAAATCTTGCATATGTGAAGTGTTCAATACTAACACTGTAGTCATCCTTGGTAAGAAAGGAGAACATAACAAATGTCTTGTCTTTATCTTCTTTGTTTATGTAATTCCATTTGCAGAATGTGTTGGCACATGTGAAAAATATCTCTATGAAGTGCAAGTGATAACCTGTGACAAGGTCTACAGATGTTTCACTTCCTATACACCATTCCACGAAGGTAACACAACAATTTATCCTGTATAAAACAAGAAAATGCATGTATCTCAAAGAAGTCAAAACTAAAGCTTAAATAAAGTAAATGTAACTTGACCATAACATGATGAGGCTGCAAGAAAGGAAAATCCATGATTTTCAGTCAGCATGCATAGTTCCACAAGGAATGTATATAATCTCACAGTGATCATGTGAACAGCCTAGTCTAAAAGTCACGCTTGTTGAAGTGTTTTGGCTGGTCTGAAGCATTTTAGAACTTCATTTCCAGATTACAAAATAAAAATGACATGCAAAGGATTAAAAGTATTATTTTAAATTAGTTGCATTAAAAATATATTCTATAAATCTACAAGGCTGTGTTTATTTTGTTTTTAACTTTCAGCAAATTGATTTTCTCTTATGCTAAACGTATTGTGGCTTTACACATTTTGTTGCTTTAATCCTAGGTTGCAGGAGCTGCTCAGGAGCAGAATAAGCTCTCTACAGAGAACTGAACTGCCAGACTTGAACGACCTGTTAATCACCTCCAAAACACTCTTTTCAGAAGCATGGGACTTAGCTAAATACAGCTTTAAAAAACAGAGATGACAATGGAGACAATTACAAAACATGACAAATCTCAGATCTGATCCAAAAAATCCAGGGACATTCAAGACTTCTCAGAGAATTGCAAGCATCTAATTGATTTAAAAACAGTAAAACAAAAACCCCCAAACCTCACACATTTCTGCATCTACTTCCTTCTACTTGATCTCACTGTATGAGACAGATGAAAAATTTTAACAGCAAATTTTAGAAAAAAGCCCAACTGAAGATGGTCCACTAAAAACCAGTGTCTTACTGTACTGTAACAAAACATCTATGGATATTGCTGCCTTTTCTTCCTACAATACACAACCTACAGCTGAACCTAAGTCTTTGTCCTGATTCTGATTTGTCCCTATATTAATTTGAAGATTCACTAAATATGTTTCTCCTCTTTTTTTCCCCAAACTCCCTACTAAGTAAGTCCTTGTTGATATTTCCAATGTTTTATGCCAAAGTTATAAATTAACCTCTAAAAAAGTATCATTTTCATCTGACAGAATGGTCTTGCCTGCTGCAATTGGACCAAAGATTCAGAGCTGGGTTCTAGGTGTCTTGGACACTGATCCAAAGCAGGTACCAGAGAAAAAGCATAAAAGAAATGCAACTGGGAAACAGAAAATGCTAGTGGTAATTGCCAGCTTATGACATTTTTCTCACAAGGCCTTTTTGAAAGTGAGTACTTTTAATTTACTAATTCATGAAGGATTTCTTGCCTAGCTGCTTTTAAACTAAAGTATAATTCTGTCATGAATGGTGTAATAGACAAGAAAACACCCACGCTAGTAAACTGCTAGACAAAAGGGCTATTCTCAGGAGTGAAAGAGTAGTAAGCCTAGTCACATAAAGGTCCCACGTGATACAATTTGTGGTGGGTTAAGTTTGTCCAGCAATTTAAGCACCAACCAGCTCCTAATGCACCCCTCTCTCCCAGTAGGTTGAGGGAGATAATTGGAAGACCAAATGCAAAAAAAAAATCTAATAGGTCAAGGTAAAAACAGTCTNCATGTGCTGCTCAGCAACAGCTAAAACACTGGTGCATTATCAACACTGTTTCAGTCTATATCCAGCCTAAAACGCAGCACCATATCAGCCGCTATGAAGAAAATTACCTCCAGATCATTCACACATTTATTATTGTGGACTGAATCAGAGACAAGGATGAAAAATTATGGCTTTTCAGAGCTAAACAAAGTTTTTCTTGGATATCATTAGAAGTAAGTGTAAAGATAACAGCTTGACACTTCCACATTTGTAGGCTTCATTTTTGCAGATAACTGCCGTTATGCTTGTCAGTATCCTCCTATGTGTCAGAAAGAAAACTTGACATGGACCTCCACAAATGAACACCAGCTACCAGAATGAAAATTGTTTTGAGCCTAAATATGAGTAAAATGACAAGCAGAGTCAACAGGCTTCAAACTTATGAAATGAGTATTTATTGCAAAGAAAACAAGAAGCGTTTCAACTCACCAGCAAGTCAAAAACTTCATTTACATCTTTTCCACGGATCTCAATGCCATTGATCTCCAGAACTTCATCCCCTTCATGTAACAGCCCACTCTTCTCTGCAGCACCTCCTTTGACTATCCGACTGATGATAACAGAATCCATTTCATTGCGAACAGTAGCACCCTGTGTAGTAGCAACACATTCTGAATTTATTGCATATATGAAACTCAAAGCCATCTATTGTATATATTCCAAGCCAGTGGAAAAGCTATGCTGAAAGAGAATGCAAGTAACAGCTTGGATGCATACACACAATGGTCCAGTTCAAAAAACCCACTGCTTAACTCCTTCAACCTGTACTAAAGACTGCAGAATTTAACTGCTCCACACCATAAGATTCATTCTTTTTTTACATAGTCCTAAGGAAACTTTTATTTGAAAGATACAAATAGCAGATGATAACTGCTAAAGAAACCCCAAAACCAGCCAACCAAAAAAACCTACATCTGGTTGGCACAAGGTTTAAGCTCCCTTGCAGTGATAACAACCCCTTGTTGGGAGAGTGATCCTAGACAAAATCATCTGTCAAAACCCAAGCTGATAGAAGTTGTACAGGTTTTTACATGGTAGAATGGCTACTGCCCAATTCAAGCTAAACACAAGTTTACTGTCTATGACTGTTCCACATTTGGAGTGAGGGAGAGTGTTACAAGTTAAATATTACCTTCACATTCGAATTCCAGACATTTAATAGCAATCTGGAAAGGACAGAAAGGCTGATCTCCCTTACATATAACTGAGTATACAAGAGAACTTACCAATGGAATATCCCGAGCTTTCTCAATGCGAACTATTTTAACCGTCTCTCCTCCATACAGGCTAACGTTCTCATAAATCTTTTCATCTGTCATAGGCTCTGGCTGCATCTCTTGTTCTGCAACTTTATCATGAGCCAGTAGAAGTGCCTAGTGTTGAACAAAATCAGCTCAGTTACAGAAAACTTCACACTTGATATGCATACAAAACAGATTACATTCTGCAATTTCAACAGTCTCTGCAGGTTACAGAACACTGTAAACTGACTCAAGCAATAAAAAAAATCAGTTATCACAGTTACGCAGCACCTACTCTTTTTCAAAACTTTCAGACTGTAAAATAATAAAAAACCAATTTTGAACACAACTGTGCCTGTACTATCTTATCTGTACTAAAAAAACAGACATTAGTTTACTATGTATGTGTCTGCAGACTCAGAATAAGTTTTGCAGTGAAAACTGCTTTTACATCACCACCCTATGACAGAATTTCCTGCACCTTAAGGTAAGCACGAAGCAACTGCCAAAGGTAAAAACAGATAAGCAAAGCAGCTCATGTTCCCTGTTCCCACTGATCTACTGCTACATTTTTTATGTACAAATCACCCTGTAATGCCTGTGGACCATAGCAAGGGCTGAATACAATCATGCACTACACTTCATTAAGAAGTTCAATTAGTTTCTGGAAATTGCAAATTCCTTATCCTAGAAAAATGAGGGTTGAGGAATAAAATTCATCCTTGCCCAGTCAGCCCAAAGCAAAAATAAGTTACACTAAAAACAGCATCAAGAAATAGATCCATTAGATTAGAAGTTTAATTTTGTTTTACCTGCATGTGAGGGGCATTCAGCAAAGCATTAAGCTCCTGTCCATCCTTATGGTGGCTGGGTTTCAAAACACTCTGTACCTAAAAAGATATCAAGCAGTAGAACTCTAAATCTAGCCAGTGATTTATCAATCTTCCCCCTCTTACTCTAGCACAACCCACTACTTGCAATTACTCATTTTACTGAAAGTAAAGTATATCCATGTAGTTGTTAAACTACTGCTGATAGACCAATCTGGTACATTTTAAGAAAACATGCAATGAGACCACAGGACTAACCCAGCACATCCTCCCTCAGCAATAATTACCAAATCTAAGTTGGTATCCAGTACCTCACACAGATTTGTCAATACCAGAGACTGGCAATGCGCTCAGGTGTCACAAAGATGCACAGAAAAACAATTAAACTCTAAACAGTGAAAATTAGTGATTTCATATCAGTGAAGTCAGTCACAATGAAGTGTATTATGAGACTATGCTGGGCTTTTAAATTCGAGTGATTTCTTATTAATGTGACTAGCCTTCCTCTTGCCTTAAAAGCAGATTATTGTACTCTTATTAAGCAAATTATTTCGATCAACAGCAAGGCCTGAGATTCCAAGACAGGTTTTGCAATGCATTCTGGAGCTCCTGCCTCAGTAAGTACACAAATCAAAATTTCAAAAGGTGTCAAAATTTCCCTCAAAACCGGATTTCTCTGGCTGCTTCCAAAATAATCCACACTAACACAAGGATAGTTTTTGCTCAAGCAGCTTCAGTTGCCAAAACGAGTATTCCTTCCCATAGAGTTATCAAATGAGCCTTGCCATCACCTCTTGCAATACTGGTATGCTCATACAGAGAGCCAAGAGCAGGGATCTCCTCTTACATAAAGGTGAGGCTGAAGATACTTTCCAAAGCCATTATCCTCTGGCCTAATCTAACCAAAGGCACACAAGTGCAACAGCACATGAATCCAAAGACATCAAGTAGGTTATACAAATCAGAGCTGCAGCTTTCAGAGAAACTGAAAACATTTTGTTCAAGAGCTTTTGACTCTTACAGATGAGGTAATGTGACATCAGAGAATCAAGAAACCAAAAGTTTCAAAAATAATTCAGCTTTTTGTATGATCTAACAGCATGTAAAGGTTGAAAAAGCCTCTATACAAGGACCAATTATCTACAGAAATGCTAACAATTTTGGATGCTACCAGACAAAAGCACTGAAAACTTTAAAGTCAAGATACATTTAAATTCTAGGAGAAACCATTAAATGAACTGTGTCCATGGAGCCTCACATTGCCAAGCAAACTATCACACTGAACACGTTCCTGTGCTTTGCAATAAACCTTGCACAGTCACCAAAAGCCTTCCTTCTGAAATCCCCAGAACATGCCTCATGGTGAGCTAACGTAGTACAGCTTAAAATGGTCAAAGATTTAAGTAATTTTTAAAGCTAGTTTCTTTAAAATCATAGAGAACAGAAAGAATTCAGCTTCACAAAGTCCTGACTTCAGTTGTATGTCTAAATTAGACAGGAAGCTATTACACCTGGCTTAAACTGAATTCTAGGATGTCACACAGCAAACAGAACACTGCAAAAGACATATTTCACTGACAAGTTTTCCACTGTTTTGAAAAAAAAGATACTTCTATTCTTCTAAAGACTTTCTCATAAAGATTTATTCAAGGTCTCTAACTTACAAGGGACTTTGAATTCCTTTTTTGAAGAAGCCACAAGAAGCCTTGAAGCTTTATTTATTTATCAAACTTTTACGATCTTTTAACAGGAAAATCTACTCAGAAAGCAACTTGGAAGTCTTGCAAGGAACACAATCTTCTGAATGTAAGGTCAGAGGCTGGGCATTTGACAGTGGAAAAGAAAGTAATCTGGTTCAACCTGTTACTCTGTGCACAGTAAACATCCTTTATTCAAGCTGAATTTCACTTTGAATAATTTGATTATAAAAAATTTGAATATCCCTCCCCTTTTAAGAAAACCATACATCTCTCATTTGTTCATTTAATGAAGCTCTAGGAAAGCTTCAGGCTACCCTATACACTTATTACAGCAGTAGTGCTGTCAGTCAGAGTCCTCTGTAACTCATGGTAATAAATCCCACAGCTTTATCAGACCAAGAAATTTGAAGTCTGTCATACCAGAAGTGACACACTACATATAGCATAGATGATCCACATGGAGTATGTGGCAATAACTGTATTTTCTTAACTCTTCAGACTAGTTTTTACCGTTAATCATGTTACCTTTATCTCAAGAACCTCCCCCCCTCCAAAGTTATCAATTTGGTGTCATTACATACACCACAACTTGCAGGCATGTGCTGGACTGATATTAAGCATCAGAAATCAACTGCACCTGCAAAATTCTGTTGTTGTTTACCAGCAGGTGAGCAGGACTGTCAGATGGAACATACATATACATTCCAGTGCATTTACACCAGAATTTATGAGCTTCCACTACATCCCCTCAACAGTACTGATCTGGTTTATTTGTCTGATTTGGCAGAAGAAAACAACAGCAAGTCCAAAACATTTAAGAACACAGTCTATATAAATTGAGCTTATTAAGTATATTTAATAATATCTTTAAGTTATTTGGTATGTGTTGTTACAGGCCAAGTTGTAAACTGTCTTGAATGCTACATCAAATATTCTTACAAGGTCAAGATTCAGACCACATTCCCATAATCCTGGTCCCCATCTCGGTCAAGTTTAAATGGATTTAAAATCAATTTAATTACATTTGATGTTTACCAGCTATTTTTATTTAAGACTTGGAGTACACCCCATTACATGAAGATAAGCTTTCTCAAAGAAATTCCTTAAGCTCAAGTGCTTCATTCCACCTTTTAAATTCAATTGGAATTTTCTTAAAAAGAAAAATCACGAGTTGTTAGTGGCTTGTTATCAGAATTGGTGGGAAATTAACTGTACATGTATACTTCCAAATTTTAAGAATTTTCTAGAAGTCTAGAAAATTAAAAAACCTTAAATAATATTACTTATTTTTTAAAGAGAGACTCTTTCATGTTGCATTGTACAATTGTGTTGTAAAATGCCTGTTCCTGTTGAGATGTTCTCTTCTACAGTATAAAGCCTCAAACAAAACATATCTGTAGATTTAAACTGGGGCACACATTCCAACCAGTTTCAGTTATACACTGTTGCTCATGACCTGTGCACTAAAATATGCACACTAGCACTACCTGCTATTTAAAATTAATGTTATGCATGTATCTGCCATTTTTCTTTCTTGTAATGCCTTCTGGCTTTTATCATCAAGATGTTATCAGTACCTTAAATTCAGGCTTTTGCAAGTGTAGTTTCAAAAACACCCTGAAGTAAGTAAATGAGCTGCTTTGTGGGGGAGTTTCCCATGCCTATGCTTAGAGGGATTAAAAACAAAAAACCCAAAATGAGAGAAAAAGAAAAAACTTGGGCATGCAAGGTAAACACATTCTCAGGATTAAAAAATACCCCACCACCAAAACCAAAATAAAAACACCACCAACTTTTCCAAAGGAGAACTAATTTCCTCCCATACTGCTACCATAACTAATACAGAAACCTTTCTAAAATGAATAAAAGATCTGAAAAACAAGCATAAGATCTTGTGTTCAGGCAAGACAAGGAAGTACAAAGTGATGTGAAGGGAGGCTTCAAGGTATCCTCTTGAGATGCTTCTGTCAGACACAGAAATATTTGTCCTGAATTTCTGGCTCTATCACTTCAGGATGTTATTTAACATATTGCAAAATACAAGTCATTTAAATACACAAGAAGCTGAGTCACTGAGCAACTAGATTAGATCTGAAAATGGGAATAGACATTTGCAATATATTGAGTTTTCAGGAATTTCAAGGCTTCATAAGACAGGGATGGGAGATGAAGAGTCAAAATGAGTAGAGTTATTTGTCTTTTATGTAACAGTCTTCTGGATAATGATCACATTCTGTTGGTTTAAAAATTTTGGATAAATGGAATATAATTCCTTTTGCTTAACCTGCTTCATGACTGGTAAGAAACAAAATCAGCTGTGCACCACCTTCTGATTTTAGGATTTACCAAATCACCTGAAATAAAGAGAAGACTATGCTGGGAAGTTAAGGGGTAGCAAGAAACGGGAAGAAATGCAAAGTTTGGAAATGGACCTAGAGTTTTCCTAGGCATATTTTCTTCTCAGAAACTTCTATAAAGTAGCAAATAGAAGGTCATCATATTCATGCAAGGAAAGAAACAGTTTTCTTAAGGGCTATATCTCTAACACCCTGTATTATAAAAGGAGGTTCAAAAATTCTGGTTTGTATCTGAATGAAATCTTAGACTAGGATTATCTAGGCCTATGTAGAGTGGATGTTTGGGGAAGTAGGTTACAAACAGAAGATAACCAAAAAGGTTCCTTCAGACTCACAGACAAAGTGAACAAGCCCAGTGAGGATTTTGAAGTAGGCTACACACTGATGAAAAAGCAAGCCAGAGGGAAGCTCATATCTACTGCAAACATATTATTACAGTGGGTTAATTAGAAGTTTTCACAGACTCACAGGATATTCTGAAGTACTTCCACCTGCTTTTGGCACAGTCTTACTGACAAACCTAAACAAGAAAATCCTAAACTGAAGTTTAATCAGCACCTGCACTTTTAGATTGTATTTAAATGCTGTCCCTCAAGAGTCAGTAATTTCTTTTGCAGAAGAACTTCAAGCTTGCTACAGCGTTGCTGGGCTTACAAGATTAAAGTCTAGTAAGACTAAAGTGTGGTAAAAGAGAGTGGAAAAGCTGTTGAAAAAAAATGCTTCAGGGAGAAAGAAAACCAGATCCTAAATCGAAAAAAATCAAACAACCCAAAAATCCCACCAACACCCACCACCTGCTGCCATACTGAAATACTCCAACCCATGTACCTGAGTCAGTTTGGTTTGCAGGTTGCTAAATGCTAGAGCCCCTGGATCTGGCTCTGCTGAACACTACAGTGCTACGCTTGCACTCAGGCTGATATTTAAGCTACCTAGGTCAAAGCTTACAAATACATATGGGTCTAAGATGGAGCCAACCTTCACTACAAGATATACTTGCACCAGGCCATGGAAAATTGTGGCTGAAGTTACTGAGTGACCCTTTAGAATATTTAAACAATTTCTAAAAGAAGCTCAATCACAGAAGTAATTAAAACACTGAAATTAAGTATTAAGGGATCTGTAGCTCACTTTAAAGCAGAAGGCTTGTTTCCAGTATGCTTGTATTTTCAAAGATGACTCCCAATCTAAGAACCAGCTCAGAGGAGAGTCACAATAAGAACTGTAACTCAGTTCCTGAATGCTTGCAGTAAAGAATACCAACGGAAAGGGAGTTAGATTGTCACAACCACTCCCTTTTCCCATGTTTAAACATAGTACCTTCTCTGTTACATATCTATCCATGCTAAAGAGGGAGCTCCTACCTCCAAAATATTTTTCTGGTTACTGTTTGCTGTATCCGGTTTTTCCAGATTTCCAAACGGTGACTATTATAACCCCTTTCATATTCAACATTCAGTACTCAGACAAGCTTGACAAGTATGTATTTCAACAGCTGCTATGATTATAGGTTTAATGTATGTCACAGGGATGCATACTGTACATACCTCTTGTGCTAGTTCTTGTGCATTGGAGCTGAGAGGATATGGAGGGCTGGCTTTGTTCATGTGCACTGTAACAGCATTGTGGATCTTAAATGCATTCTGAAAATCGCTATTTTGAACAAGCTGTAAAATGAGCGAGATATCCTCTTGACTCTGAGGGTCTACCAAAACGTGCTGGATATGCTTAAGAGAATTTAACAGTTCTTCCACTTCTAGGTAAGAAATAACAAAATATAAATAAGATATGAGCTGACAAGATAGATAACTAAATAATATTTATATTAAGACTTATACAAAAGTTTTTTTACTGTTCAGTTTTTAAACCAGCGGTGATATATGCAAGTTTATTAGTTATCTGTTATTCCAACTTTTTTTGTAGCAGAACATAACTGAATTAAAAGAGTAAAAAAGAAAAGAAAAAAAAATACTCCAAGTTATTAAGAGCAGTAAGACCTTATTGCTAGCTCATCTTGATGCACTGAATATTCATGTATACCTTGGTTCACCTTTCTGTGTGTATCTACCATATATGGTAGATATCTATGAATCTCAACTATATATTGCTTACTTATGAAATGAATATTTGATGAGTACACTACACTCAATTTATAAACATAAAATTATGCTCAGTCTTAACACATTAAAATAAAAAGGATGAAAAAATATCATCTATTAGCATGTATGAGTTTTTAAAGATATCTACAGCAAAATAAAATCCACATCTTTTATCTACATGAATATGAGCTCTGCTTGGGCATTAAAATATTTTAACATTTCAATAATCAGTTTCTATATGTTTGCATAACACCATACATGTACTGCATTTTTAAGTTTCAAGAACTGATCTGATACTTTACAAGTGCTTTTCGAATACTTTTATATAGTTTTAAGCCAAACCAAATTTCTGCTAAATAGGTCACTTCTCAAAATTAAGTACTTGAAAAACCATCTGAAAAAAGGAATATGAATCAAACCCAGGTAAGAAATTCTGAAGCAGACAAAAAACCAACACGTTTTGAGCCTGAAATAACATACATGTTTGCACACATATTATCTGAAAAATATCTGTTCAGCCACAAGAAGCTGGTCAGCTATCTTATATTTTAATAAATTCAAGTAAGCTAGAATGTTTGAACCTTGGTATTTTAAAAAATGAACAATAAAGAAAACTCCAATTTTTAAAACTCTCAGTTGATACTGATACCAAAATACCATCTTTGAGAATAATTTTAAAAGTTTTAGCAATCTTCGTTTATTCATTCTGAGCTACTAAAATTAGGAACAGTATCAGGACATCAGCTAAGTTATATTTTTTACATGAAAAATTACAGTAGATACTGATCACAAACATGGATACTTCTATCAAGAAGTTTCCCTTACATATTTTTAACCACAAATTCATCAGTACACTGAACACAAGCCTAGACTCAAAATTTTTGAGCACAACATAACAAATGGTTGATAAATGGCACATGAAAACCACAAAGCCTAATAAAATATGCATTTCTAATAAGTTTAATTCTTTTGATTTAGGACAAACCATACCTACATAAAAGCTGTAAAGTTTGATTTTGCAAGATAAGTCTTCTGTATTATTGAAGGAAACAAATAAGCCAGGGCAGCTACTCTTGTACTTTACTGTCTGCAGGACAATAAAAAATAGTAATAAAACCCTCTCCAAAACCATTTCACACATGCTAAAAACATCCTACCCACCAAAGGTCAAGGACTTCTTCCTGTAACCACCAAGGAAACAAAGGGCAGTAGGACAAAAGCTGCACAGAAAACTTGGATACTGGATATGCCGGATATTCCACTGCTGATATCCAGTAGAGCACACAACACTAATTACAGCAGCCAATGTCTCACTAGGAAACTGTATACACAATATACTGCTTATCACACTGGGAGAAATGCCATTTGGAGAGAAGGCTAAAGAACACTCTACAAGTGAGAATATTTGCTAAATATGACATTGTCAGCTGGCAGAATTCTCATCTAATGCAGAATGCATAGTATTGAAGTATCTCTTTGACTCATTCTCCCAAGTCTGAGGAAGTGCACTATATTCAAGCATAAAGAAAAAAAAGTGTGTGAAACACATGTTATTGTATAGCTTCTACTGACATTGCTTGGTTAAAAAACATACCACCTCAAAGTTCTGCTATTTGTTACGGTTATTGGATTCAAAAGGCAGTGAGATATTAAAGAACCTAGCTTCATTTATCTCTTCCTATGCATTAATTATTTTACTCCATTATTTCTGACCTCTCTTACATATCTGAAAATTCAAATACACACACAATTCTAATAAATGCTGCATGTAAGATATGAATACACACAGAAGGACATCTTACTCTGTATCTGTAACAAAGACATCCTGCTCCCAGATGTCTTTTCATATTCTCTTTTTAGCCCTTTGCTAATTCCTTCTGTGTTGTCCTTTCTTACAAACTACCACAGTACTCTCTTCCCTGTATAATTTCCTTCTACAATGAGGCTTCATCTGCTGGATACCAAAGCTTTATACCAAGTGATTTCCCAGCACTACAAAACAGCAAACAAATACCCACCTCAACACAATTATAAAACAGAAATAATGCTTCAAAGGAGTGAAATTAAATATTCCTCAAAAGGTAGCAATCCATTTCCTAGTCACTTGTTTAATAATAAACCGTACACATAAACCACACACAAATCTGGCTTTATGCATGCCTAATTCTCCCTAGGTTCCTGGTTCTGAATTCTAAACCACAGATGAGATTTCAGCTCGGGGTTTGGCTTTCTTTCTTTTTGGTTGGTTTCAGTCTTTTTAAAGTAACAATAATTTAAAAAAGCACTAGGTAACAAAAGACTCCAGATATTTCCTATTAAAAGGGCTGTCTTGAAGAAAAAAAAAAGTTCAGTAAGACCAACATCTGCATTTACTCACAGAAAAGGGTTCTTTTGCAGAACAAGTCCATTTTTAATTGCAGATCAATTAGCAGTCAAATACTGGGTTTTGTCAAGCCGTCTTTTACAAGAAGTGTTGCAGCCTTTTTCCATTAGACTATGAAATGGCTGGAATGTGACTGAGCACTGTGAGATATACACATTAATCAAGAGACTGCCAGTGTAAAAGTATGCAACTGCAGGGGAGGACGTGCAGTCAGAGCTTAACATGTTAGATTAGAAAAGGAAGGAAAGAAAATAGGTATTTTTTTATCACCTTAAACAAAAAGTTAAGAAGAGCAAACTTAAGAAGACAGGCTTTATTATACGTCAGCATCAACGTCTTCATTCCCAAACTTTCCTGTAGAGTAATCCATGTGCTGGTACTAGCACTTTAATGCTTCAAATATAACTTCAATTACATGGCTAGGAAAAGCAGTTTTGGATAAAACAGTATTTCAGAAATGTTATTTATTACATATTTATAAGTAAGTTTTAGCCAAGGTATAAAAGCAAAAGATAGGCAGCTAAAAACAGTCAATCACTATAGCCAGAAAGGGCTTACTTTGGTAAGGCTTACTTCCATGAAATGTCAGTTATTCATTTAACTAAATCAGTTGAATGAACTGTAGAAAACAAAAAAGTCTGCATTTTATGGAAGCACATTGCTGTGAAAAAGCCCATAAATACTTATATGCACAAGTGCTAGGTGCAGAGACTACTATTTCCATTTAAACAGCTGTCTAAATCATATACTGTTTTGATAACAAACATGCCCTTTAAAATTCTTTTCGTTAAGTCTCCTGGTTTATTTTTATATATATAAACTCCAATTTCTTTAATGTAGTCTTCTTTTATGATGATAAAAACATTAAAGACTTGGCAAGGATCTGCCAGATTTAGACACTGGCACTTACAAAACATTTTCCAAATTAAAAATACTGACGCATAGGTCAATATTCTTACTTAAAAAATGTATCTTCAGGAGAAGCTCTATGAATTAACATACACACACAAAAGCAAAATTAAAATTACTATTTTAAAAAATACCAAAGAAGGACAGTTAAACATCTCTGTAATTCACTAGCACTTGTCTAGGTTTATTTGGACTTTTCCTAACTAACCTCAGAGATCTGTGAATGTGACTAAGCACTTTAACCTGGAAAGTAAAAGTAGAAAGAAGGAAGAGCCATATGTGTTAAAAATGTTAGAAAGGTTAACCCAGAAACTGGAAAAAGAACATGCTTAAGAGTAGAAGAAAATTTTGTAAGAGTTCAAGTTACTGCAGAAGCACTTCACTGAATTTAAATTTCAACTCAATTTTTTGACAACACCAGTGACTGAATACAGATTCTTTAGGGACCATATAGGTTAAACAACCACATATTTATGTATATATTAGTATTTTAGTATTTTATTCAGAACTATTTTTTCCTACATTTGCAACAATTCAACATCATAGCTGTATATAGTCAAAACCACTACTCTTAATAACAGAATCACATAGCAGGTAAGATTGGAAGGGTCCACAGTGGGTCATATGGTCTGATCTTCCTGCTCAAACAGGGTCATCCTAAAGCACCTGGCACAGGATTGTGTCCAAACACTTCTTGAGTATCTCCAGTGAGGGAGACTCCACACCCTTTCTGAACAACCTGTTCCAGTGCCCCATCACTCGCACAGTAAGGAGCTCTTCCTCATGTTCACCTGGAACTGCCTGCGCATCAGTTTCTGCCCATTGCCTCTTACTCCTATTGCTTGGAACCACCAAGAAGGGCCTGGATCCATCCTCTGACACCTCCCTTCAGATACCAACAGACATTGATGAAGTCTCCTGTCAGTCATCTCTTCCTGAGGCTGAACAGGCCCAGCTCCCTCAGCCTTTTCCCAGAAGATTTGTTCTCTTACTGCCCTTCACTGGACCTGCTCCAGGAGCTCCCTGTCTCTCTGGTACTGAGGGGCCCAGAACTGGGCACAGCACTCCAGGTCAGGCTCACCAGGGCTGAGCAGAGGGGCAGGATCCCCTCCCTGACCTGCTGGCCCTGCTCTTCCTAACGCAGCCCAGGATCCCACTGGCCTCTTGGCCACCAGGACACTGCTGGCTCATGGAATAGTGAACTATAAATCCTCTCTTCTCAAAACTTAATTTTACTACACTAATCCAAATGACAAGACCCAAACTTCAATTACTAAAGTAGACAAAGTCACCTAGTCATTTTTCTTCAAGATGCATAGTATATCATGTATTATTTCCTAATTTACCTCTTTCCACACACACATCTCTATATTCTTGTCCTCGGTGTTTAGCATTTCTTTTCTTATGCCTAGTAGTCAAAGAATCCTAGCTTCCATTCAACACAAATTTCCCATCATCTATTCTTGCTGAGCCAAAACTAATTTTCTCCTTCCAGCTTTTCACAAGTACTTTGACAATCCCTCAGCTTCTCCCACAGCTGGTACCCTTCTCAATTCCCCACTGAGAGATTTTAAAACCTGCCTTTCATCATCACAGCAATTTCTTCACTGTTATTTCTCCTGTTCAAACAACTTCATTCTACACCAGCTCCTAGCTGGTTCTCAAGTATGTCAGACTGATGTATGTTACTCAATTCTCATCCCTATCAGCTTCCATAGGTAGCTGTTTTGCCCATTGGCTTGCACCAATCCTCCCTCCATGATCTCAGTACCTCCAGCATGAAACCTAGCCCCAGCTTTCTAATTCCAGGTCACTCTTTCCTCTCTTCTCTAGTTTCAATTTCCAATTCCTCCAGCAGTCTTCACAGCTTTTGGCCACTGTGGCTAAGCAACTCCCAAATGAAGACCCTTTTACTGTTTGACATCCATTTTTGTATCTTCTGCTATGGGTTCCCTCTAAGGCGAGAATTTTACCATCAAATACCTAACACTTCATAAAGTTAACTACAGAATCTGCTTCTTACAAAGAGATCTCAGCTGACAAGCCATGCACTAAAAAAAGTACACCCGCCTTGTTTGTAACTGACCCTGCTCTCCACAGGAGGTTCAACAGGACGACTTCCTGATGACCCTTTCAAATCTAAATATTCCTAAAGAGGGATTTGTACAATAAGGATTACCAGAGGTTATGAAGCAGAGACGTCTTTAGCAGAATTGCTGCTCAGGCAAAAAATGCTAGAGATGGTGTAAAAAAGAAGAAATTAGCAATTTCACAGCTGTTTTTCTCCCTGTATTCTCAACTACCAGCCAACAGGAAAAAATAAATCAAGAAACTTTAGTGCAGCTCAGAAAAAAAGGCTGCCTTTTTAAAGCAGTCTGGATCTCTGAACAGGTATGGATTTGGAAATCTGAACTGGACTCTCACAGATTCCCAGTGCGTCTTTTTCACTCCAGTGACACCACATTTTATTTAAAATACTTAAGTTTAAGGAAAAAAGGTTAGAAACTTTCTCTAAACAAGCACAGTTAAAACAATGACAACCATAAAATGAAAAATTTCAGCATACATTCCTTCAAAAATTATTAACATTACATTTTCATCAATGCCTAAGCAGATTTTCATTATCAACACCAATGCTTTAAGAGATGTATTGGCATGACATTTATATTAGGTGGCAACTGATAATGCAAGACAGAATGGGAAAAAAGTGCTAGCATGTTTCTCCTCAAAGTACTAACGACTTTTTAAGTTACAATCCGTGTTTATTCATTCCTTATTCCGGTCTACAGTTCATCTAACATCATAAAATTGGGTATTACTTACATGATTTTTCCCAGCCTTAAGGAGACAGAGACATTGACTGAGTTAATTATTATCCACCAGATATTTAACTGTTCCCCAAATGGATCAGTTTTGAAAAGCCACATAGCAATCTGTTCATGAAAAACTAGCTAAATTAGGTTTTCTGTGGCCTAAAAGAGCATTAATATCAGATATATCTTTACTCTGTTAGCCTACTCATTGCATTTTACCTACCTAGTGTTTTCACAGTGTAATGAGGACTCTCCAAAACAATCCCTTCTTCTGTGTCAAATATTGGATTATCTATTCCAGTTTTAGGAGGAATTTGTGCTAGCTTCTTTAGCCTCATGGAAGCAGTAAGGTCCAGTTCTTGTTTCCTTCCCTCTTCTTCTCGTCTGCGCCTTATGTCCTCCTGTTGCTGACGGATTCTCTCCAGTTGAGCACTGCGCCGCATGGGCATCATCCTGGAGCCCAGGTCCCCAGGGCAATCCACAGCCATTTCTCTGTGCTTCTGAGGCTCCTCAGGAGACACAAGATCCACATTTTTTGCTTCATTGTCAGAATCTTCTGTGATATGTCCATTCATATGAGAAGTTGTCATGATTATTTGTAATTATGCTTATGCTCTTCAAATCAAAATGCTGCTGTTAGGCCAGTTTGTGTTACGATATTGTGTAAAATCCATTATAAATTCAGAAATATTTCCCTTCCATCCAAAGACACTTGAAGAGGCACCCAGGAGGAAAATCTAATGACAGAGATTCAAAAGAAAATAAATTCATGAGTAATTGGACCAGTAAGAAAACTTCTAAGAGCCCCAGGCATTAGAACAATGGAACTTTGCATCCAAATTTACATAGTGGCTCTTCCCCCACTAAGAACTAGACAATCCTCACAAATCTGTTTCACATATTTTGGTAGACTTCAGGTGCCAATGTTAGAAAAGGAGCACTGTTCAAACTAATGTTAAAATCTCTTGTATTCCCTAATAAAAACCATAGTGATTCTGTACTTAACACAACTGCAAATAAGCAGTTTTCCAAGAGTTCTCAGTCAAGCTTTAATTTGTACTTTCAGTCTTAAAAATTCCAACACAAACAATGCTTACAATCCTACAAACACTAAATATGAAAAACTTGTTATAAACAACGTGTTTGTAAGAAGTTGAGTATGCTGAACACAAGTAAAGATATTTGCATTTATTGTTTATAAATTGAGGCATTTTATGCAAACATTGCATCCTGGATTCAGAGAAGACAGATCTGACACAGAGTGCATCCAAAAGATACTATCTAAAGCAGACAGAAGCTGCACTTACACAATTCCAAATACTGATAAAAGTCCTAGGATAAGGGTTTGGACAATTCTGGCTAGCAGCTACTGTTAATACTTCCTATAGGTATGCATTAAAGCAGGAAGGATTAAATACTGAGTTAAAATTCTTGTGTGGGAGTGCAGACATACAGATTTGACAGAGAATAATAATTAATTTCCACAATCAACTAGGAGATTCCACTATACTACACGCACTTCAATCTAATTTCTTATTCCCGATGATTCAGGCTAAAGAGCTTAGGTGTCCTGATAAATACAACCACTCATCTCCTAAATAGAATACATGTAACAGTATGGTTTATACCACATTGCCTTTCTGTCAGTGATACATTATCCACAATCTGTCCAACTAAAAGGTCATAGAACTAACAAATAAGTATATTGGTAATATGGTATGCACCTAATTTTTCAAGTTACATTTTATCACTTCTTAAAAATGTACTGAAAGGAACTAATAGGAAATATCTCTTAAGTTTTATTACACATTGGAAGTAACAAGACAGAAAAAACCCCAAAAAATTAAATCCCCAAATCGCCAACATTCTTATACCAAATGTTTGTGTTTGGAGGAGGAAGGGAAGGATGTTTATGTTGTAATTAAGTTGAAAATTAAATGTCTATAGTTCTATTTGGGAGGAGCAGCAATAGAAACTCCTACACAAGTTTTTGCCAGCTTGCAATTCTAAATACATAGAGCTTTTCATTTTCATGAGGAGTAGTACACAACTTAGAACAAAATCATTTCCTTTACTTGTTTCCTCTCTAGCCTCTTCTACTAAAATAATTACTACTAAAATCTTCCCAAGAAGAAAATTAAATTAAAGCATTTCTGTGGTAGTGAAAATTACTTTTTTTGCCCTTAAAAGACACTTTATTGCACTCCACGGATACACTCAACATCCAATGCTTAACATTCACACATTCAGGAAAAAAAACAGGCAAAAAAGCCAATCAAAACCTGCATGGTACTGGGGCTAGCACTGCGTATAACACACAATTACTCAGTGCCTGTATAGCCTTCATTTAGTGCCCAACTTAGAACAGCTTTTCAAAGAATAAAGCCACATAAAATTAGCATTTAGACTGGGTTATATAAAGCACCACTTTAAAAAAAGTTCTGTGAATTTCAGAGAAAGGTAGATAAAAATTTAGGAAACTGATCCTCAGAAAGCTACATTTCCCCTTCTGAAAAAGCAACTTATCTGTACAGAAATACCAATTCCCAAAAAGGAAGCCTCATTAGGAACAGTAAAATTGCAAAGACCACTATTTTAGCTGCGGTTGGAAGATAATTCAAATTCTTTTAAATTCAAGTTGTACTGGCCATAGCTTGTCTGAACACTGACCCTTTTCCAAGCTGCATTCATCTCTTTTCAACTCTGACAAGCTGAAAGAAAACTCACATTCCTGAGTCTATAGGGTACAACCAACAGGTGCTGAAACAATGGGTAAGGTGCTGAGGAGATGAATAATATCCATTTAATCAGTACTAAAAAAGTCAAGAACAGGGTGTGAGGACCTGCAAGAAGTAAACCACTATTTTACTCTCAATCATGTGTAAGCTAAATGATGTCACACTCTCCAGTGAATCTTAAATCAGAAAGAATTATCAGAATACTGAGTTGATGGCCAATGCTTAAAATCTACTCAAGAATATTTACGGTGAGATTACCTCATCAGATATCCTCCATCAAATTTCAAGCACCAGCTACAAAAATGGCACACAAAAAACTCATATCTATATATAGAGTGAGAAGATTTAAAATCTCTTTACTTTAGTAATGTGAAATGAAGACATGAGAAACAAAAATATAGTCTGGAGTAACAGGCAACCTTATTAACACTGGTCACATTTTAAGTATAAACTGTGTGTTTTCTGTACAAACAAGACACAAAGGGCATATAAATTCTTTGAACAGGGTACCAAGACATTTAAGTCATCTGTTATAATAGCTACCCACTTTCAGTATTTAAGGTCTGAGTCAATCAAGTAAAAAAGAAACAAAAACTACAGAAAATCAGAGCTCTCTTGCAGTCACACTTTAACAACAGTCAGAAAACCACAATGACAATTTAAGAGTTCTGGAATTTTAAATAAAAAGCATTTCTGGTGTCCCAGAAAGCAAAATACTTCTAAAATCAGCAATAAACAGTACAGGAAAATAATCACACTCAGATTAGACAAAAGATGATACAAAATATCTTGTCATCAAGTAATCTAAATTTTGACCTTATGGAAACATCAAACCAAATACACAAAAAACTGACCTCTAGATATAACTAGCTAGTAATCTATAAAAGCATAGGCATGCTGCAAGTCTGGAATGCTGAACAACTTCCTTTAATCAAAGAACTACTGATAACGGGTGATCCCTTCCAAAACTAAGCCCCTCTCCTTCTTCATGTTGTCTCAGGTCTGCATCAGACACCACAAATCCTCATCTCCAACTGTTCTGGAAAAATGCTATTGCCCAACTGCAACAAATGAAATAAACACGTATGGGAAGAAAACCAGATCAGCTCTCAAGTCCCTCTCCACAATGGTCTTAAGGATGCAAAATGTAAAATATTACACTGATAAAATTTTTTATTTGGTTCTCAAATCAAAGTATGGTATAGCTGAGGTTAAAAATAAGTTTCAGCTTAAGGGAGGTACCAGGAGCAGAAAATTGTATTTTAACCAATATGCGTGGCATCAAAAGTCTTAAGATGAATAATTTCAGCAACTGCTCTCTTGGTTTTTCTTTCTGAAGGTTTCTTTTGCAATTTTAAAAACTCTGCATTAGCAACAAGGGAAGGCTGTTACATCAAGTCTGTTCACTGCAAATTGTGGATTATCCAATGAAACAGATGTTCAGCCCAAGAGCAGCTTATTTTGCCAAATTGGTATTTAGTACTATGGAGGAAAATTTACAGACTTAATCAGTAACTTTTTTATTACTTCATATGAACAATCTATATGGTAACGTTTGTAATTAAGAGAATTCCTTTCCACTTCAGAACTTGGTAGCAATTTCTCTACTTCCTAGATATGTACAAGGGTCTGCTACAAAGCTTGATTGCTCAAAGTTTAATAGAGTTAAATCATGGCTTTGACCATCTTGCTTTGAACTGCTGATATCTAACTGGGGAATCTTAGTGTTTCCACATGACACATAGAGCTTTCCAAAATAAAGTAGATTTGTGACTCTCTCTGTCCAAATTCACATCACAAGTCTTACCAACGTAGTCCTATAGAGTCAAAGTCTCTTCTTCACAGATTACTTTTATTTTTGGCCTCCAGAGGAAGGCTTCTAAAAACTGATAATAGCACAGCTATTAAAAAAAACAGCACTTTCTTCACGCTGGTCACCATCAGGCATCATATAAAATTCTGGCTGGGATGCAACTATGAACAGCAAACAACCATATTTCTGATGCAAGTTCATAACAGCAAAATTAAAGAAAAAATGCAAGTACTGTCTTGGTAACTATACTTATCTCAAAAATACTGTATTTTACACGCCACTATTCTTTATACAGCTGTCAGCTTTATACATTTGTCAGCTAACAAATGTCAGGCTTCTATCATCTTTTTAAACACTCTGAATACACTAAACAAAGCACAGACCCCAAAAGCTCCGTAAAAGAATAAATATATGTAAATGCAATCATCTTGGCGTGCAAGGCAGATGCTAGAATAAAATATATACTGACAGAGACTGAAATTGAATTGCTGTAAGGTGGTTTAAGTTTTCACTTGCTTCCTGGGGACTGTGGCTGGTGTGCATAGCAATCTTAATTGCTTTAACAACTAAATTCTGTACAGTAAAATTAAATTTGTTTTGCTTCAGCAACTTCCAAAGCGCAAAAATGACATTTTCTGGAGGCTGAGGTTTTGTGTTACATTTCAGCAGTGTTTAAAATTCTTTCACTGCTAGAAGTATGATTAGACCTGATAGCTTCCTTTTTAAAATTCATTAAAGCTGCAAATTCTGAATGACTGCAAGGAAATTTGGTGCTTACCTCCAGTGAGATTTCATTAGTTTTGGTACAGATTAGAGTATAAAAGCCCAACCTACATTTGTAATTTTAATATAAACACAAGAAATATATATTAAACATTAGCACAGTGGAAGGATTTATCACCAGCTTAAAGCCATATACTACAACAGACATGGTATATTAAAATATTAATTAAAAACAACCGGAAGATTAATTCTAGGTTGCTGAAGCGGATTAGAAATTACATTAAAATCACATGCAAGATGTTTCCTGATATCTGAGCTACTCATAAAATATGAGCCTAAAACTATGCTACAGATCTCTGCCTTGTATTTATTAATGGCTCACATAATAGTGTGCCTTCTGGTATTTTTACTCTGTACTTCAGATTCAATGCAAGCAAAACCTAACTAATAATCACAAAGTAGCAAAGTAAAACACTTCAGTAATTCTACAAATGGAAGCCTGGTGTAGGAAAATAAAAAAATAATTCCCAGCATTCCCTGAATTATTTCCGATGTACCATTTTTTCTTTAATGACATTTCAGTGAATCTGCAAGATTAGGAGACTTGGAAGGCAATTACATAAAGGAAAACAACACAAACCATGTTGCACAGCATAAAATACACTACCACTACTTGATGAGAATTAAAGATTAGAGTTTATGACAGAAAATACTTCACAGATATTTCCTATGACTCTTAATAGCTCCTGAAATAACTAGCATAGCCTGAAGCAGACTGATGTTTTGCAAAATTAAGTAAAAGTTACGTAATTTATGACAACTTGTACTTCTTAATTTAGAAAAAAAAAATCTGTAATAAAAAAATCTTTACACTAGCTTTGCAACATGCTCAAGAAAATTAGTTCTGGCACGATTTGTTTTTTCAGTCTAATGTTATTATTTAAATTATTCTTTCATCTAACTACCTAGATTAGGATAGACTAGTATTGGAAGCAAACTCTTCCTTTAATATCCGGCTGACACTTATTATAATAATTTCAAAGCAGAGTTCATTGTAACACCTGTCAAGCACAGTAACTCAGCACAACATGTGAATTTCAAAGGGCTCTCAGACATGCCAAGAGGTTTTAGCATTCCACACTCACTTAAATGCAAAAGATACATGGATAACCAGCAAAAAGGGCTTAACCCTCAAACTGATCATTATTTTCATTGTTAGCAGTTTCTAAGTTACATTTGTACCAGAACAATAGCAATGTTAATTTGCAGTATTAAAGCACAGAGAAATTGTTGAAACTGAAAATTCAGATACTAAGGTCAGACTCCAATTTTATAAACGGCATAAACAAACTGCTCAACCTGAAAACCTGGGGCATTATAAGCACATTTTTGTATCACATTGGCATTACATCTAAGAACTGTGGTCTGTTTAAGACATCAGATTTTATAGGCTTATCTGTTAATGCAATGTCACCAATCAAAAGTCACAGCTCGAGAATGGGCCTACACTATCAACTTCAAAAGATACACGGCGACTGCCTACGAAACAGATATGAACAAAGTGTTCTCCATGAAAAACAGGCACCTATAAGAGATGTACATCCTGTCAATCAGCAGCTACCTCACTCAGATCTCTTCAGCAACTGCACCTTTGCAGTTAAATAAATGCAAGATACCTCTGTAGCAGTTGTATGAAGAGGGAGGAACAATTAAGGTTTATTTAAATTCCTGCAAAAGACAAACGCTGCATACTCCATCAGCAGCAACCTTCCTTGGTTAGTATAGCAATAGTGAGCTCCTTTAATCAGCTAAAATTGATAGCACAGGTCAAACCACTCACATGATAGCACAGAACAACTCCACATGAAGCTTTCTCTAGTTCTAGCAAATCTTTCTACTGCATTTATCAACACTTTTTACTTTTCAGTTACACAATTAAAGTGCTTTCTAAGTTGACTGAGATTTGAAACAATTGTTGAAAACAAAGAATAAACATATACCACAATTCCCTTTGTTTTAAATACACACATCATTAATTTCTGCTCTTTAGATCAAATGAAAAATGGGCAAGGAGGAAAATAAAGTTGCAGCTGGGGTGAGAGGGAATGACAACACAAACAAACTAGAGCCGGTTTCAAGAAGCTTACTGCTAAAGTCAGAGCCAGATAGAAAACGTTGGGAGACTTGCCGGTCAGTTAAGCATATTTTACAATTCTGTAACATAGTATTTAGGTTCTAGCTTCTATTCATATTTTGTATCCTCGATAAAGTTTCAACACAGTTGTGAGGACAAGCCCTAAACTGCGGTGAGGAGCACAGCAGAGGGCAGTCTCTGCAGCAATTAGTGAAAACCCGAAAAAAATCCAAAGCTGTTTCAAGAGAACTCACAGAAACATCCAACTCTCCAGCTCATTAAATGGTCTGACACCTACATCACCCCAAAACAGCAGACAGACATACCACCCTAGCTTCCCACCATGGCTTAGATTAATGCGCTGCAACTATGCATACATTTGAATTCTCAGTTCTAATCAAATCTTTGGCACCAATAATCCCTGTGACCAAAACCATTTATTTTATATATAGATATGAGTGGATAACCATAGATGCTTACAAGCTGCAATGAAAATATAATATAATAGTATGAGAAAAAAGGAGTTACCTGAAATTAGCAGGTTTTTAAATGTTTAGAAACCTTCAAGCATAACAAATGAAGAAATTCCTAGAATTCCAGAGATTGTTAACAGATCTCACAGGACAGCCAGAAGCATGATAACAAGACAGTAATTGCTTAACACCCATTCACAGCTAAGACTTCAGCTTTCATTGTCTTAAAAGTAAATATGCCTATCCTCACTTTAAACGGTGGTTATACCCTCTGTGAAATGAAAAACACTGCTGCTACTTTAGTTCTCCAATAAAGATTCCTCCAATCTCCCTTGAAACTGTGTCCTTGTTGGCTCAGGCTGTTACATTCTGGTCTCATTTTAACCACCATATTTTTTAGCATGTTATTTATAATGTCAGTGCTTACCACTGCTTCACTATGTAAAACACAATATTAATAGCAAATGTTCATGTGTACTAGTATGTATATGACCTTCAACTTAAATTGAAGTTACAATGTTCCACAATTTACATCTCACCTGAAGTTTAAATTCACACAAAATGGCATTAGTTTAGAATTACATAGCAAGTTATTCTTAAGCCATATTTACAATACTCTAAAGAAAGACTAACTTCTTTACTTATTTTAATACTCCAGTATCTGCTAAATTCAATTTAGAAACATCACCTAAAAAAATGGAAATACAGCTGTTCATCAAATCATTTCATCCAAAAGTGCCAAAATGTTAGCTAATTCAACAGTCTTCAGATATTATACCAGACCAAGACTATCTTCTAATTTTACATAATTGAGCTATAGGCTTTGCAAGTTCAAAAATGCAAAATCTTACAACATTATGTAACAAAATTACATGTGCTATATTCTATCATGTGGCTATCTTCCTCAGGCTCTCTTTTCAACTCTATTTTGCAAGATTAACTGAATGCATGTCAGGGTTGATTTAAAAGCTATTTTAAAATTATCCCCAATGATATAACCTGATTAGCTATGTCACTATGTTACTTATAGGTATGTGGGGGCGAAGGGGATTAGGATCTTCTGACTTTTTTTTCTGACCACAAAAATGGGTTTGACTCTAAAAATTTACATTCTGAAAAACAGGACATCAATCACAAAACAACTGATCTCTCCACAGAACTCACAATCACATACCACAAACACAGAACAACCACATTTCAATTGAGCTCTTCCCTATTTATAGAAAAAAAAACCCACAAAATCCCAACAAACTATTTTAGCTACTCAGGTCTCTGATGTCACAAGATTTTCATTCCTAAACTCATCTGAGATAGTGGTGACTGTTTCACTGAGCAAATCCCTGAAAAACTGATGCATAAATTTTAAAGTTTTCCTTCAGAAGTATTTTCTTTTCATGGGTGTAAGGTTTTGTCTGATTAGCATAATATGTAGTTGGTTTTTCTGGAGACAATTGTAAACAAGGCATAACAGCCATGGCAGTGTGTATACATTTTTTTAGCCATTTCAGTATTACTACTATGATGAGATGGCCTTGCTAGACATAAATGACAGAAGCCCTTGCTACTAAGGAAGGAAGAAACTCTTCAGCCAGCACAAGTGCAATGGATATCAATGGCAAATGTATCTCCTAAAGAACCAATGGGTTCCAGCTAAAGTCTGCAGAGGATTATGCTTATCCAAATTCATGTCCATGAAATCTGCTGGGATGCTTCTCAGTCCCAAGACGATAAACAGCAAAGTCAAAATCCAAAATTTTGCAGGCTGAAAAAACCATAGAGAATTTTCAGTGCTGTAGTTTTTTTACACCATGTCAGTCACATCACTTAATATTTGCAAACATTTCAGTAATTTTTTCAGCAAACTCACATAATTCATATGTTTTTGCATAACTAACTCTGCCAACTGTTAGAACAGAACAAAGCTGACTAGGCTTTCAAGTGTGCTCTACTTCTGCAGCCTTCCCAACAGAATCTGTAGTTCATGAATTTAGGACGAGCACCAAAAAAGAGACTGTCAGTATGATTCCTTGGACTGTTAAGCTGTGCCAGTTTGCTGCTGCCAAAGACCTGCAGTCTCATTACTCTTGCTCTAGACTGCTCCCTTATGCTCTCCAATTTTGGGCTGTACAGCTATTACCTTCTCTGACCATTTTGAAGCTTCTCAATTCTGTCACCAAGTCATTTAAATTCAACAAGATGACAAAATGCCACAAAATCCTTTCGTTTGGTCGCTTTCAGTCAAACTGGCATGCCAGAACAGATCATAATAATCTGAAAGGTGACAAGTTTGGCATAAGGGTCAGGAGCAAATGTTTTGAGATCAGGGAGGTAAAGAGGTAAGAACAAAGAAAAGTACAAACTCCTAGCCCTGGCAGTAGGGAGACAAATCCAAACGGGACAGTATCTCATGCAACCATATCCTTCGAGTTCTCCTCACTTCCCGCAAATAATCTCCTACACCTACTGATTCTTCTCATCCTTAACAACCCAAACAAAATCTACAATAAAACAACCCCACTACAGAAAAGCAATCACACTCACAACCATTTGCTTATCTTCCTGATGAGATAAACAGGGCAGTTAAAATGGAAGTATTGGTTTCTCTTAAAAAGCATACTCAAACATTGTAAGTATAAAGCACCACAAAATTTGCATTTTTTTTTGAGCATATTTGCTCCCAAATAAAAATGAAAATTAATCACCCTAGTGTTTAACACGGTGAGTTCAGTATCCGAACATCTCTGCAAATTCATTACCTGAAGATATTCAACTAGTATTCTCTATTATCTTTGTGTAAATAGTATAATCCACAACTCAGGAGCAAAAGTTTTTTTCCCCCTCTTTTTACAAAGGACAGCAATAACAGAGACAGATCTTAATTTGCTGCAGCAAAAGGCATTAAACAGACCATCTACGTATTAAACAGCACACCTACTGGTCAAACACTAATACAAATAAAAGTACTACCTCAGGCATACAACAGAATTCATATATGGAACCACTTGGGAATGGACAAAAATTACAAATCACCTTTCCCAGTATTTATTACAATGATCTTTTAAACTTGCAGGAGCAATGCCAAGCATGACCAAAGAACTCGTGCTGATTCCTGGGGTATTCACTATAAGGGATACTTGCTGTACAGACCCACACCATGAAGTAACTTAAAAGACAGGCCACATTAAAAATGCGCAGAAAAATATTTTACGTGAAGCATTCCCAAAATTTCACTATAGGATGTGAAAATCAAATGCTCTGTAAATAACCTACATTACTAGAATTCATAATAAAAATGCATGAGAAAACTTCACAAGGCTATAAAGACATAACATTAGAGACCTTCTGTACCTTATAAAAACAGTCTCTTTCCTATTAAATCTAAGTGGACTCGGGCCTAATGCTAGCAATCTGTTACACAAACCAAAATAAAATCCTGACAGGAACAAACTCACTTCTGCAAAGTGAATTCAAGTACCTAACTGTGATTTCAGAGCTTTTTCACAGTTCAAGTGTTTTCTCAAATCAAAGAAAGATCATGTAGTTTCAGAAACTTTGTTAAAGCACATGATTTTTTCAATTAAGAAAACATTAGAAATTTGTGATAAATTCACAGGAATGTAAGACTCCTTTCTACATGAAGGCAGGCAAACTTCTTTAGTATGTAATGGCGCAATAGTCCCATCCAGAAAATTGTGTCATCACTTGAGCTGTTGAACTAAGATATTAAACATGAAGCCAGAGAAAAAACATTGGCAAACTAAGTGACGTAAGACCCTCCTCAGAACTCTCAAATCATGTTAAGAAACAAAAAATCCACCCTTAGGAAAGTGGAATTAGCAGAAACCTTTCTTTGTCTAAGATTATGGAGTTAATCTTTTAGTATAATGAACTTCCAACACATCATTTAAACTTAAGGAATTATTTCTTCTCAATCCTTATACTAATCAAACTGAAGATGCCTCTTCAAACAGTAGTGTTATAAACTTTGCTTAAAATGTTCTCCTTCCTCAGAAGCATCTTTAAGCCTTTTTTCNCTCTGCCAGTGAAATGGGTGAACAGTATGTGTTCTTGGTGGGTGAAATGTATGTGAACTTGTACTTTACACTTGCTTATAACAATATATACACAATTATTTATTAAAAAACAAAACAAATAAAAAAAAAATCAATCCCCCAAAAACCTAAACATACACTTTGCCACATCATTAGAATCTTCAAAAGTGTCTGACAGCTAAAACTAGTTCCATAAGCTCATATTACCTACTATGACCCACTGTAGAAAACATTAACAGCAAGAGAAAATGGAAATCACAAGCAAACATCCAGTCAGTCTTCCTAGTTTTATGTGTAAGTTCAAAATTCAATTCACTGATTTGTCCTCACTTTATCTTTCATTAATTTTTTCTTTGTCACCGGAAACAAGTTTATCAACAGGAAAGCAGAAGAGAAGTTATTAGGACATCACTTTTAACTGAAATTAAATGGATGCAAGATAGGGAAACTTCTCTTAAGTAAAGTTTTCCTGCTGGTGCTCATGTCAGATCTCAGCAACTGAGACTTTTTTTAAAATGAAAATGGGAAGAGAGGTAAGAATGTTTTCAGCTGATGAATGCAGGATATCTTTGCATTTCACCACTCAGTAAATCATACGTATTATAGAAAAGGGCAGCAAACATTAAGAATAGATTCAAAAAAGTTATTGAGTAATACCTGGAAGAATTTATCACACACCCAACCCCTTAAACAAATACCTAAAGATCAAGTTATACATACCAGTGCTGCAAACACATATATATGCACTACTCCAACACACTTGATAAATCTCTCTAAAGAAAACATCACATTTTATTACCACAATATTTATAGCTTAGACATCAGGCACTTCTGAATCAGAAAGTAAGAACTCAGTGTCCCAAAATAATCCCGAAGACATAAACTGTAACCTCTCTCATTTATAGCCACTTGAAGGAACAGTGTCTTCACTAAGCATTCCAGAGCCACCAGAGCGTAGACTCCTCTGGAACACACTTAGTAGAAAGTTGAAGCCTCATAAGAACACCAATGCTATCCAACTGAACACAAACTACTATTAAATTCAAAACTCTAGAGCCAAATTTCCTTAATTAAACTCATCTGAGAGTGTTAACAACATATCTGGCAGTTCTTCTTTGGGTTAAAGAATAAAGTCTTCAGTAAATTAGTCTTTAACTGTTCTGCTATACTAATACCTTGAATAAAAAGAACCATAACATTCTGGGCATAAGGTACTTCTTTCTTAAACTCGTGTTTTCAACTTTTGAGTGCAAGTATTACTCTGTAAACCCTTCAGCAAAATGACAATCCTGTATGCCGCCCTCATGCTGAGACAGACAGGGAGTGACTTCCTCTGCAGGTGGAGACAAATCAGCAACCTAACACTAGTCAATGTACAAGACTGGACTTGGCACTAGGACACTGAAACATGCTGGAAAACAGTGTTACAATTATGAAGTCAGCCTGACTAAACCTGATTACTAAAACATGCCATAAAGATGACATTCACCATCAGTAAGTCAGGACAGCTTGAAACACCCTCAGCACTTCTGACACAAAATTGTCAGCCTTGCCCTATTGCGAAATCAAGTGTCAAGGCTTCAATTGCTGCTCCAGACTGCTACCAGAAGCTGCATACAACATGAACGCTAAGAAGGACCCAGCTTGTTTCTTCCTGAGAAAAATCAAGAGAAAGGAACAAAAATGCAGAGGATGAAAATTGGGAGGAAAAAAAGGGAGAGTCTTGAACTAAGTGATATAAGGAGAAGCCCATTATTGGAGAAACCAGAGTAATTAGCCATTCTAGCAATTATCAAAACAACAGCAAAGTCAAGGTACTTTAAATTCCCAGCCTGTATAAAAAACAGAATCCAGAGTCAAAGAGCAAGGCTAAGATAACATAACAGACAACAAGAACACCAACTGGATGCTCAGGGCCAGCATTTCATCAGCATTTCTGTATACTGCTTGGGAAGCTGCCACTGTCTTAACATAAAGTTTTTCAGATCAAAGAGGTCAGCCAAATGGTAACACTAACGAGTGAAAGTTATGGTCCACTGGAAGAGATAAACTGTTTTGTCTCTACAAGAGGGGAGTAAAAAGAAAGCAAGCATATTTTCTCTGATTCTGGTATACGAAATGTGATGAAAAGTAAACAGAAAGGGTTATGTATATAGAAATTATAACCACTCCATCTGGTGCATCTTGTAAGCAACAGGAAAAAGCAGCAAAATTAGAAGACAAAACACCAAATATCCCTGTGAAGCACCAGAGTCATAACAACAGAATATGCTTAGGCGTTCACTGCAGTCATCCTAAAAGACAGGCAGGTTTATCCTTACCCTGACCATGGCATCTAGCAGGCTGCAAATATTAGCTGCTACATGTATGTACATTTGTCACTGTCAAGTTTTCAAGTATTTGGTCCTTCTCATCAATTTGAAGAGCTTTGATCAGCTACAGCAGAAGACTACCGTTTCTTAAATATACTTTTTTCAAGACCTGACAGCAGTAAATTCTCACAACGCACTGGTGCAGCACAGCTGAAAAACTTCAATGTGCAGCAATACACACCACCCATCCCTCATCAAGTATGTATATCCATGTTTCAGAGCAATCAAGTTACATCCTCGATTTCCTTCTACCAGTTTTCCCACTTGAACTTAAGATATAATTCTGCAAGATGGAGACATCCTCTACATTATATCACAATGCACTTTACCACCTATTTTCATGCTGGCTTTGGCATGACTACAGTTCTCCAAGAGCCAGCTTACCAGAATAAAGTGGGTGGCAGAAAACAAACCAAAGAGAAAGATACCTACCATTCTCAGTAGCAAAAAGCTCTGAGATCATCTGCATATAAAATAGTGTTCTCTCTTCATCACCAAAATGACTGCAATTTTTGATGACTTACAGATTTTTCAAAGCTAAATTGTTTCAAACTCTTGTAAAGTAGACCATCTACCCAGAATAGGATTTGCTCATCTGCTCAAAAGAATCAGCACGGTCTAAAGACCAGTAGTGTAAATTAAAGAGACATGACATGATTTACATATGAAACAAAAGAAATACACAAACAGATGTACAGATAAGGAACAGCCTACAGGAGTTAAATCATGCATTTTTAATTAAATGGCAAAAGGACAAAAGAGCAAAAAAGTGGTTTGCTTACAAAAGTCATTAAGATTTTATTAAGGGCAGTGCACAAAATGAACCAAACAGTTGCATGAACTGGAAAAGACACGTAGATACAAGAATATCATTTTAGTCAAGCTAACACACAGCTGTAGCAGCTAACAAATATTATGAGGGCAATGTTGCTGGCTCCCTTCATCTCCCATGTCAAGTTGAGAGATGTCAGCATGTCAGTAAATTTTTTTCACGACAGAGCAGAGAGTATAATGAGAACTGCCCATGACCACATATCAATTAAAAACAGTCTTTTAGCACAATTTTGAAAAGGACCACTCCATATAATGCCTGAAAAAAAATACATTTTAAATTTGCAATAGAAATATTTTATCAAAATTCCCATTAGGCAGTAAGAGACTGGGAAACATTGCATAACAGCAAAGCCTGCAAATATAAGTTTAGATGACTAAAATCAAATGACAGGGTGAAGTTCTTGGGTCTAGCACAAACACCAGTGGCCTAAAATTAATAAACCATGATAAATTTAATTTCTGTCTCTTGCTGTGCTAACTAGACACTCCAAGTTCTTGACAACTTATTAGCTCAGACACCTGCATTTTAATCATAAGTAAAGAGAAAAGGGCTCTCAGAAAACAGATTGCTCCAATGCATCAGGCAGTATGGCTCTGCAGGGTCCTGGCCAGGTGACAGGTTTTGTCTGGGCACCAACCTTGAACTCCTTTATTCACTAGAACCGTGCAACTATTGTTTCTACGGACACCAAAGAGTCTAATTATGAAACCACTGAATATGGTCTTTCAGGCAAAGTCTAAATTCTTTTAGCAAAGAATTTTAACTGAGATTTGAAATGCCATATACAAGGCAAGTAAAATCAGTTTGGGCAATACTTTTTCATAGTAAGTTCCAGAAGTAACAGTAGATACTCAGTTTTGTATTTTCCATTTGTCAGAAGTATAAAAGTAAATTTTTGTGGTTTTGAATTCCTCATGAGAGGTTAGCAGAAATGTGAAGCAGTACTAGTTTTCTAAGAAGTCAAATAGGCTAGCCCAACCTCTAACCCAACAGATACACTGTGAACAGCACCAGTCCCTTACTTGAAAGCAGGTCCTCTCATAATGTCCTAGTGCCTCACAGACAGAGGTTTTTCACTAAAAGCTCTGCATATTACTTTTTCAGCACCTCTTCTGAGCACTTGCTACATGCACTCTGTGTGATACTAGGAAACAAAAGCAAGGTTGTAAGATTACCCTTTATAGTTTTATATATAGCACAGTGAGAACCCAGGTT
Source organism: Anthoscopus minutus (assembly GCA_013399455.1). Lineage (NCBI taxonomy): Eukaryota > Metazoa > Chordata > Aves > Passeriformes > Paridae > Anthoscopus > Anthoscopus minutus. The sequence continues at coordinate 33,029 of VWYI01019090.1, forward strand.
CTTACCCTAAGGAAGCATTTAATAATGAGAATTTTTCAGAGGTGGGAGAACCCAACAGACCAAAAACACCCAGATACTTTTTCTGAACAAGACAGGAACACTACAGTAATGTGACCATTCTGCCTGGAATCAGAGCATATAGAGCAATAGACACTTTCTCAAATAACATGGGAAAAATACCAACCTCCTGAATAAGCACTGCAACACTGTTCACATGGCAATTACTCAGAAAGGCAGGTGCTCATCTCTTCTCTGGTCATCAGTAAAGAACCCAAGGCCATGGCATGAAGCTGTGTCAGGGGACATTTAGGCTGAATATTAGAAAAAGGTTCTTCATGTTCTTTACCCCAAAGATGGTTAGGCACTGGAACAGGCTCTCCAGGGAAGCAGTCACAGCACTAAATGTGACAATAATTCAAGGAACATTAGGACAATGCTCTCGACACAGGGCATTACTCTCAGGGTGTCCTGTGCAGGGCCAGGAGCTGGACTTGATGATCCCCGCGCATCCCTTCCCAATCAGCTGGTTCTAGATTCTATACTCAGAACACCCAACTAGCAATTCTGGTCACTGGGTTTAACCCCCAGTGCTAAATCAACCAACAGTGCAAGTGAGGCAAATCAGAGCAGGTATCTGATTTTCAGAGAGTCTTGATGAAATTTCTACACTTTATTGTTACATTTTACCATCGGCTACTAAGGAAACAAGCTAATTTTGGGATGTACATTATCTATTATTCATTATTTCTGTTTTCTTACTACAACACAGTTTAGGTTGGTCTATAAACCATTTGAAAATTTCAAAACAATCAATGCAGCAGCCTTTGATGATTATCAGTGGAAACAACAGACCAATCAGACAGGAAACCCAATTATTTACAATAATGAATTCAATTTTTTTCAAGTCAACTCTGTGATTTTTTATTCAAAGCTGCAGAAATTTGTAACTTTTTAAATCAAATCAATGATTCCATCTTTATGACATATGTTTACCAGAGACTTTCTGTTAATAATATCCCACTTTATTTAAATATTTGAATGTAGTTCTTTGATCCCCAGAGACTGCAAATCATCTCAGCAATGCAGGCAGAGAATTTTGTTCCAGCACTACCAAGGCTACAATGTCTGCCATAACCAAATTTATTTTTGCAAAGCAGAAATAATAAAACAAAAATAGAAAGGCTTAGGTATCTCACGGTTTGGTAAGTTTTAGGTATCCCACAGGTGGTCCATCAGTTCTAGATGTTTTGAAACTTGAACCAAAAGCTTCACATGCCTTTTTCCAATTGACCAATTTGCTGGAAAATACTTGTCTGAGATGTATTTTCTACCTGAAGACAGCTCACATTTTATATTAGAAAACTCTTTGATCAGATTTATCTAGAGAACTTCTAACAGAATCAGCATACATAAGCTTTTTGTTCTTGATGAATTCTATATTTATGAAAATATAATAAATAGCAATATTTCCATATATATGAAATGGAAATATATATATATAATAAAGATTAATATTTCCATATAATAAATAGTATTATTTCCATATATTTATCATTCACAGATTAAAATTATGCTGAGTTAGAGAAAAAAATCAGGTTACAAATTAGGTGCTGAAATTAGAATCTATTAATTGAGGTCAGTGAGATTTATGAATACTTTCATGCCCCACTAACTCAAATCATTCTAAGTATGCACCTATACTCTTTCAGGACCAGTTCTGGAATTGTGAATACAAACAAGGGGCATTTATTAGAGAACATTAAGTTTTAGCAAGCTAAACCCATAAACATACTTTTAATGCTTTATTATTCCTCTAAACCTTAAAGCACCCATTCATACAGCTCCCATGCACAACATTTCAGTCTTAGGAGTAATTCTTTTTACCACAGCCTCTATCTGGCTTTTGGTTCTGTACACTCTGTGATTCTGTATATTAAAACCGATACTGTGCATTTCTGCATGGTTCATCTGCTAAACAAAAATGTTCAGAAATACACCTGTATGAATATATGAAAATAACATATCCATGATATATGTGATATATCCATCAGTGATACCTGAAATGGTGTAATGGTCAGCAATAATATGCTACTTATGGATTTCTCAAGTCACAAGATTAACATGGAATTTGTTGTGAAGAGATCATAAAATAAAGTCAATTATTTCTCCTTGTGCCTTTTTTTTCCCTTTTCCAAATAAAGAAAAAACCCAAGGCTTCATATGAGCCTGCACTAAAAGAACAGCAAGCTTAAAATAAAGATGCTGATAGACAAGCTCTAGCAAATCTTGTTGTAGCAGATTAAGTTACTATCCTCAGCTGTAGACTGCTCCCATCAGAAGTCAGTGATCCCAAAAGCAGAATTGTTAGGAGGGAACATGTGCTGCCACCTCAGCCACTTCATTGCTAAGGCTGGCATGGCAGGTTGGTTCAGATAGCACACCGTGAACCATAATGATCGAGGAATAGGCACTTGTTAATTCTGCAAATGAACTAGAACAGGAAAAGGTAAAAAACTGACATCACAAAATCTGAGATTTCTCAGAGCTGTAGCTGCAATCTAAATTTCTTCTAAAGTAAAAGGAATCAGCTGTGCCAATCATCACAAATCTATCCAGAATAAAAACAACAATCTCACCAGAAAGTGTCAGAAGCACAATGTGAACTGTTAAATAATTTGCAATTAAGTTTAATTTATGCACTAAGCACTGATTAATCATGTTAAGTACTTTAAAGGCTGAATATTCAATTTCAAATTAGCTTTAAGAAATCAAGAACTAAAGATTGTATGGAATTTTAATTATCGCAGGAAGTCCCAACTACGTAAGTTTTAGGGAGCACTAACACACATAGTATCAAATGAACAGCATTAAATAGCTTTCTAAGACTTGACAAGAGTATGCACTTAAGAGGGAACACAAACCAGCCTACATTTACTACCCAACCATTTAGGTATGTAGCTGCATTCATTAAATATTTGTATAGAAAAGGCTTCAAAAATATTGACATAAGGAGAAACTGCATGAAGTTCTCACCAGTAGAGGTCAAAAACTGGCTTAGGGGATAAAGTATATATAAATACAAGTGTGCAACTAAAGTTATGAGATTTTTAAAAACATATATGCAAATATTTAATACTTTCTACTACAGAAGGCTTCAAAAAGTACATAATAAACAGACCTAACTTAATTTCTGCAAATCATCCCATCTCAACTTTAACTGAGGTATTTAACTTCTAAAGCTGCTTTCTCAAACAAGTACATCATACAGATTCCAAGTTCAGCATCATACAGATGAATTTATAACAGAGGGCTCAACTGCTGATCAAAACTGAGCCATCAACACAGAATCATGACATTTTAGTAGGAAGGAGTCCACAGTGATGACATTATTATACTGTTGTAGTATTGTTTGGTTAATATTGTTGAGTTGTTCCAGCTCTTCAGTACCCCACTCCTTTTGAAACCAAACCAAGCTTCAAAAAAGGCAGCTCTTTACAATCTTGTAGCCCAGTGCAGCACAGCATCTAGTTGAGATGATCTATCACATTTTTATAGGATAAATATCAGTAAGTGCATCCCAAAGAAAGGTAGGAATTGACAAAGTAAATGTCACTTGTCCTTCCTCCCAAAAGAAAGAGGTGTGATCGACACACAAAATCCTTGCTTCCTTCACAGTTTTGCCCATCTTCCGTATTCAGAGAGAATAGATAAGACTCGTATCTGAAGGTCTACAGGAGGAAAGAATGCAAGGAGACAAAAAAGGGGCCAAAAAAGCATGGTCAGAAATATAAGTCCACATTAAATCACAAAAGATCTATGAAAAAACAATATATCATGACTCTTCAAAATTGATCCTAAGACTAATCCCCAATAGCAGTAAGTGTACTAGTCTAAATAAAATAGACACAAAAAATAACATTTAAACTAAAAATTGCTTCATAAGCTATAACCCAAAATCAACTCCTCACTGCTGCTTCAAAATATATTATTAGATACTGGGTTCTTTCTTTGCAGTCAAGAAAAAAACAGCTCTCCATTGCACTTCATTTGACTTCTTCTTAGTTCAAAATTAACAAAAAGCCTAAAGAAATGAATGACCATGGGGCTCACAAGTCATCTTAGTCAGTCAGCCCAGGAGGACAATGTTGAGCTGATCAGCTTTTACCTCACTTTACACTAAGCCACTGTGCTAATTCCTTCCTGTAAGTAATTAGGTTACTAATTTAGAACATAACTTGATTACTGAAACAAAATGAAATGGTAAAAACTTGTTTTATGTTGGTTTTAACTCTTGTACAACAATCACCACCTTTAAATACATTTACCAAGTTCCATTTTAAACCATCTTCCTTCTCTCCTGCATCTGAGGACTTTTAATATCATTCAAACAAAATGTAAATGTCATTGCATGGTGGCACTAAGCAATTCCATCACCACTTGATCCTACAGGAACTGATTCTGCGAAAACACGTGATGTCCCCTAATGCTACACCGTCCCAGTAAGAGAGGACTAAGTTTCTCTGCTGACATCACACAGCCTTTCAGACATTGGGAAGAAGAGATTTGTTTTCAGAAAACAATGATATACATTTGTAAGACGTGCAGTCAATATGATACAAAACTATGCAATCCAAATCCTGACCTGTTTCAAATCTCGACACTTAACCCAAAGGCTTGAGATTTGCTTTCAGGGACGAGAGCATTTAGAACGTAAGACATACCAGAGGAATTAGCAACATGCTCTCTTAGCCAATACAAGGCTTGCAGTTTTCTACAAAGCACAATGCAGTTATCTATAACACGGTTTTTGTATAAAATCAACTTTAATTATCTTAGCCAAGGTACACTGAATTAACCTATAATTAATCTCTCTTAAGTTTCATTAACAGTAGCTGACAAGTAAATGGCAATTTGATAAAACACGACAAACAAGGGCGATCACAAGCCCTCAACCACAACATTGCATGAACATTGCATGATCTGGTGTTAAGGTGAGGCCTTAGCTTTATACACAAAGGCATCACATTCTAAAGAGAAAGTTGCCATGGTATCTGTGATACTAAAGAATTTAATCATACCACAAACACCATGCAGACAAAATTGCTTGTCTCCCTAGTTTTCCCCTCTGCCACACTAAAAATCAGTTCCTAAATCAGTGTTTAACAGTGAAGGCATTACCAAATCATACCATGTCCACTGACCTTAACTGTAAAGATCACTCCATTTAAGAAAACACTTGGGTTTACACTTGTAAATTCAGGCGAGAGCCGACCCTGATTTCTCTGCTGCCCAAACCAAGATAAAAATTTGGCTACAAAAAAACTCAAAAGCTAAGTAATTTCTCTCAATAGTGTTTTTACCATGGCATCATGCCAGTTAAATTTCATCCATCTTCAGATAAACTCTTTAAAGTTTCATTCCTCTTTAATATAAACTTCATTAAACACAAGTCACTCCTATGACATCACACAGCAAGCAGTTGTGTATTATTCACAACATACTGTTAAAATGAGAAATTATTCTTTCAGGCACTAGCATACATTGTCTCATTTAAGCTCAGAAATTTGTACTCTGAACTCCACTCAACACTACTGGTAGCTAAATGAATACCTTTCCAGCCTCTCTTTCCTGACTTTAAAAATATATACTTATCCTTGGAAGCAGATCAGAATGCATAGCAGTCACCTCCCAGCACCATCACCAGGTCAAAGAGCAGATGCTGAGGTTGCACTGGCACTTCCCAGTTATCAAAGGTTTATGGTTTTACTGAATTCAGCTTTCTAGAGAGCTTGAAGAAACCACTGACAACTTCACACAAGACAATTCACACCGACTGTTCAGTTGATGTATGTACACAGGCTGACTTAGATGCTAACATACTGACTATTACCACACTTGAATGCTCCTAATACCTTTTGTAAAGGACAACTTAACTGTCCTATCATTTTTAATATATTCTTGCCAGGAATCATTCCTGGTTTTAAACTGCTTTTCACCCAAAATCTCCCACATTTGAGAGTCTTATGAATTATCTGTTAGGGCTAAATAACCAAACATAACAAGATAGCTTCCCCAGAAGATGTGTCCTGATACAATAACGAAAATTATGGTTTGATTTCTATCTTCTGTTTCTTAAGAAAAGCTATATTTTCCCAGAATTTCTATTTAACATCTATTCTTTTGTTAGATCTCTGCAGGACATGAGGAGTTTACTGTCTATGCTGATAAATTATAGCTAATTCAGACAATAAAGACCATAAGCCATATTGTCACATGTATCAATAGTCAAGCCTTTTCTCTAACCACATAACTGAAATTTTTAAAATACAACACTGGAGGCAAAATCAAGTATTAAAAATGTTCATATAAAACCTATTAGCTATTTCTTGTTAATTACTTTTTCTTTAGAAAACAATTATGCCCAACCAGAATAGATACATGATGCAACAGGTAAATCTCTTAAGGAGATGCAAGGCACTGACCAGACCTATTATAAAAGATAATAATCACAGGTATGCTGAGACAATTACATTTCTGTATCTAATTATTTGGGGTCTTAGAAGAAAGCAGAATTAGATCCACAAGGGAACCTAAATGACATGCCACCTACTACACTCCACAACCTACAGATAACCAAGATCTGCTCTAAAATGAAAAGGCCATGTTACATGTACTGTTCAAGTATCTAATATTCAACTTGAGAAGGAACTGGCTGAGTTAGATAAGAACAGACATAAAGATCAGAGATTTAAGTCTTCAAAAATTAATGCCATGCTAGGGGAAAAACAAAACACTCCCAAGAAAAATCCCATTCCTCTTTCAACACACCTTCTGTGAGAAGGAAAGGAGACCTGAATCCATGTAATTATTTCTGTACTTGATCAAGCCAGTCTCTGCGCTACATTTTCAACCCCTTCCTAACTGACTCTTACTCCTCAAGAATCAAAGCAAAACATCCACTGGGGTCTGGCAGTTAAGGCTTTCCTTTTGGGAATTGGCAGCTCCCCTAAAGAGCAGAAGGATTTGAACCCAAATCTCAATATACTGCATAGGTACTCAAACTATTTCCACATCTTTATAGAAATACAACATTTCACCCTTATTCTGCCAATATGGAAGTGTGCAAGATCAGGTCATTCTTCACGGAATTGGGACATTCCTTTAGAAGTGTGCATTGCTGATGGTATCTCTGTTTGCTTTCTAATTTAACTGATGCAAGCTTTGAGAGTTACAGCATTTTTTTCTTCCCACACAGCTATGTGTTAGTGCACCATGACACATCTCAGCATTATAAAACAATTCTTTACCAACAGACATACAGCTGATCACCCCCTGTTAAAAAACAGAACAACCCCCAAAAGCTTACTTTAAAATAGTCTGAGATATAAACTTAATTATTTATAATTTCCTCTTTCTGCTTCATACTTTAGCCTGAACTACAGTTAAGACATTTTGTCTAGCTTGTCTAGCTGCATTGAGAGTGCATGAAAGAGGATGTGTACATAAAATACCCCTGTTGTCAGAACTGCTACACTGAAGAAAGCTCCAAGGTAGATAACTATACTAGAAAAACAATTCTGCTAGCAGACCTGATTTTAAACCACCAGTTAGATTGTTTCCACCGAGTTTTCTATCAGACATATTGCAAACAGTTTCAAATACACAAATGCCTCTCTTTGTCCATTAATAAAAGGAAAACAATAGAACAATATTTAATTTATATTTACAAAAATGCTTGAGGTTTTCAAATGCATGACCAAGGCAGCAATTAGTCTTCCAAATACCGTAATGTCAAGGATTTTTGCAAGAGCCTCAGAAAGTGCTTTAAAAATGTCAGTTGCTAAACATTTAAAAATTTAAACATGGCACAAGAATATGAATACAAATCCCTCTATCTAGGAAGTAGCACACTGTTTGAAATTTTAGCCTTCAGTATTCTAAAAGCCTAAGACTGTAAAAGGAAGGCACATTAAAGTACAAACTGGGAAAAAAAAGTAGCTGAAACAGATAGTTAAAACTGTTAGTATCTGATTTTAAGGTCCAGTCTTTGAAAGGACATTGTAATAGAATTTGCATCTAAAAATGCCATAGGTTTTTTAAAAATCTGCAACTTTTAAGTATAGCAGGTTTTAATTAAAACAGCAAATGAAGTATTAGGAAAATGTAATCATTTTATTAAAACAAATGTAATTATTTTATTATAAACAAGGGACTATAAATGGATGCACATGAACTTCAGACTACATTTAGTTTTCAGTGTCCATAACTTGGTATGAATCACAATCTCCGTGTTGCTTTTTCAATATTTGTATCACATTCTGCAGTGGTACTTAAAGATGCCTGTCACCCCTCAAAGGTCATAAGTAAGTTCTGCAGGTTCTTAAGCCAGATAAATCAGTCTTCTGAAGAAATACTTTGAGGCACATTTCTAAGTTCAGAACTTAGATGCAGCAAACACACAGATGCAGCAAACACACGATGCAGCAAACACACAGAAGATCACCTTCAGCCACTTGTTAGAAGTCTGACTGAAGTCAGTGATGTATCATCACGTATCTAGAATTAAAGTATTCTGCTCTATTAACTGAGCTATGGATATAGTCCATGCCTAAATAACTCCAGTAGAGGCTTTATTTTTAAAAGAAAATACCCTCACATCAATAGATATTTACCGCTTTTAATATTCCTCATGAAGCTCTTTTCCCGTGGATCTGTCCCATGTGAGACATCTAAGAGTATTATTATTTTAGACAGCTTTTTTTATATATAAATACTTTTCAGTAAGGTCAAATACAAGTTAATTTAATTTTCTCACGCGGTTTGTCTCACCAAGCTCACAGTCACCGCGCTCTTTGTTGCCTGGCTGTAGTGTGTCTCTCTCCCACCACAGTCTCGATCCCTCCGCTAGGAAAGCAGCAGCACCGCAACAGCATTACCACTCCAGCTTTCGGAAAAAGGAGCCGCTCCAACCGGGATGTGCGCTAACTACTGCTGACTGTAAAATACACTGGAAGTCGCTCATGTTCAACCTGCTTTAACTTAGTCTCGCAAAGCTTCATAAAGCAATACGAAGTGAAAATTTCACAGAGGAATTATTTCCGAACACAGAGCTGCCAGAGCATCCGAAGTGCACGGGAGGGGGGACTAAAGTTTCCCCCCGCCTTGTTTAAACACGTACACAACCCATTGCAAGTAGGCAGAGAGAGCACACAGCCAAGTGTGGGAGGTTTTCTTACACCTCCCGGGCCTAAGCTCCCGGGAAGCACCCCAGGAGAGGGCGGGAGGGAATCCGCAGGAGCCGCTCTCGGGAGGCCCCCGCGCTCCCGGCAGCACCGCCGACACCTGTAGCCGCCGCGACCGGGGCCGCCCCGCCCGGCCGGGACCCATGGCCAGGGTGCAGTCCGGGTCACCGCCAGCGGGGTGGGGAGACCGGCGCCGAGCCCCGAGAGCCCTCGCGCCCGGCTCTGCCCCGCCGTCCCACCCGGCCTCGGCCCTGCTATGCCCCGCCGTCCCGCCCGGCCTCAGCCCGGTCGGACCCCCGGGCCTGCGCGGGCGCCGTGGCCGCGGGGGAGGCTCCGGCCAG
>VWYI01019090.1:42754-61105 GCA_013399455.1 Anthoscopus minutus
GGGGGCAGCTGGGATGGGGCTACTGTCAAATGTAGTGGGTCCGAGAGAGGTGGCACTGTTTCTGTGTCTCCTTCCTCGCAGAGTCACAGAATCGAGTAGGTTGGAGAAGACCTCTGAGGTCATCGAGTCCAACCGACGACTGAACACCACCTTGTCAACAGGACCCTGGCACTGAGTGTCACGGCCAGTCTTTCCTTAAACACCTTCAGTGACAGTGTCTCCACCGCGTCCCTGGCAGCTCATATCACTCCAGTCCATTCCCGCCGTCATCTCCCCTCTCTGTACCATTTTTTCTGCGCCCCTGAGCAGAACCAGCACAGGAGCCTGTGCCCCGAGCAGACCTGGCTTGGCCTCCTGGCCCGCCTGCATCTGCCCCCCTCGCCCGCGGCAGCTCTGCTGTGCCCTGGGCGCACCAGGCCACTGCAGCCCCTTCATCCCCCACCCTCCTTGACATCCCCCTGTTCGCCTACTCCTGCTGCCACATCCTCAGCCCAAGCTTGAATGCCCCAGCCAGGCTGGAGCCTGTGTGGAGAAAAAAGTTTTTAATCTCATCGAGGGTCCGCTCTGCCTCTGGGAGGCTGAGGCGCAGAATGTGCCCGCCCATACCACACTGTCCGGAAGAATGAAGAAAACTGGAGGTTACAAGTAGTTTTACCGGGTTATTTGTATCCATGGATGTGTTTTTCAGGAACAGCGTGCTACAGTTAAGTTTGAGCTGCAAACTGCACTCACTTTCCTTGTTTTTCAGGCTAGCGTGCCTAGATCGTTGCTCAAGGCATTAAATGTTCTGTGTAACCAGACTAGTAAAAAATGGCTTTCTTAGATAAGTAAGAAGTACTAAAAAGATACCTGCTTTAGTCCGTCTCTCCTTGCTTCAGTTTACCCATATATAAATCTGTCGCATTTAACTCTATCATTCTTCACAGTGAAATCCACACTTTCTGTTATGGTACCCTATATATCATGTTTTCTTTTGGATCTGTTCTAAACACTGAGACACAAAGACTAATTTCATAAGTCCCAAAATAACGTCCTTATGGTTTTTCTTCTTGTGTGAAAAGGCTTAAGACACTAAGGTATGTCCTGCCCTGTTAACTGCAGAGGAAAGTCTGAAAGCATTTTACCTTTTCACATTGCGGCTCAAACTCTCCAGGGCAGCAATGCCTGTTAACTGCATTTAACATCTATTTCTGTTCTGACCGATAATGAGGGGCTTTGCAAGTGAACACAACTGGTACACTGCAGGAAATACAGATGTTTGTGGACTGCAGAACTACTTACTTGGGAAATAAAGAGAGGGGAACCATGATACTGGTAATTTGTGGGTGAGAAGCACCGAGCATGGTTCTTCTCACCTTCATATGAACATGGCTCATGAAAGTTTACGTAAGCCATTTTTTGACAAAGGACCTAAGAACCAAAGGGTGTTTTCAAAATGTGATTCTTGCCTAGAAGATATGACTGCAAAAAGTAGGTAGATCAGTTATTTGTTCACTGTTTAACTCTTTTCTACATCCAAGCTTCGGATGGTCAGAGGAAAAAAACCCACAAATTCTGCTTACAGTTTCCTTCAGCTGACAGCATTTGTACTTCCTTTCCACAGAAAATCTCATTGCCTCCAATTTGCATGTTGCCCAGTAGCCAGTTTTTAAGCCAGGATAAGGGAATTTTCTTCAATATGATGTGTAAGTTGTCATAAAATAAAGGAGGATTCTCATCAGTTCTAGAATTTCCATTTCCGTCCTTTACCATCTTGTATGTATAGCTGAAGTTTTGCTATTGTGGGTTTTTTTTTTCCCAGAAGGGGTTACCAGACCAGGTTAAGACTGAGCTTGGGATATCTCTTGGATATGTCTGCTTAAAGATCTGTTTGTTTCTTTGGTAACCAATCTTCTCTCTCTGGCTTTCAGAAACCCTAATACTAGCCCGTGGCCAGCTGGCAAATCCATTCAAATGGTGCTTCAGTGAGGCATGCTTGGCTAATTCTATCCAACAGATTAAAATACTCTGTCAGGCCAAGAAGTTGTCATACCTGAAAAAGATTCAGAATAGTGTGCAGGATCTGCAGCAGTATTTGTAAAGACCCAAGTAACCTTTCTGTTTTGAGTGACTTCAATAGACAGCTCTTATGGTTCATTTTGCCTTGTGGGTGCTGTTTGGTGGTATGCTGAGAACACAAAAATTACTCTGAGAAAACAAACATTTTAGCTTGAATTTAACAAAATCGTCACATTAAAAAGAAAGATACAGAGAAAGAGGGTGGATGGGAATATGAGGAGTGACAATGGAATGATGATTGGGAAGATCAAAGCTTTTAATCTTCCTTTGTTTTTTCTTAGCTGATTAATCTTTCATATGAGGATCTACAAAGACAGTTTTTAAAAGAAATAAGAACATTACTTACCAAAGTAGTATAAAGCTTTATGTTCCATCCCTTGTTCAAAGTTTTCAGTTATTATCTGTAAGTAGAAATAAGCTGAAGAGAAATACCCAAGTGATAACGTTTTGTGAGCTCGGATATTTGAACATTTTAATTTTAGACATTTTTTCTATTCTTTTACTTTCTGAGATTATGGAAACGTTAAAGCATGCTTGCAGCTGCAGAACCAGTGTATTTAGGCAACTTTATTTATTCTAGAACTTTCTTTTTAAGATTTGTGCATAAATTCCACAGACAAATATTTTTTAACAAAGAAAATGTTCATCTTTGATCAATTGAATTTGACATGAATTAGTGTGACTGTTTGCCAGCAGAGTGCAGAGATATAACTGTGATCAATCTAAATCTGGCTGATTGCAATCAATAGAAAAGAGAAAAAATAAATTCTGATTCGAGCTGAGGAATCAGCCTAACATAGAACAAAATGTTTTCTTTGAAACCATTGCCCTCTGGAGGGGAAATGAAAAATCACCAAAGGATCAGGTAAAAACTCCTTTTTATGTCACTATTTAACTAAATTTATGCTTTAAAGTCCATGAATGGTTCTACAGACAGGTGCAAAAAAGCAATGCAGTCAGGAGAACCACACTGGCCACAGTGCTTATGTCAGCTGGAGAAGTAATCCCCATCTGTCTGCCCCATAACTCTCCTCCCCTTCATCTCTAAACTCTTTATCTCTAAACTCTCCGAGCAGAGCATCAGTTCTACAGCAGATAAACTTTCTCCATCTAACTTCTTTCTAACTCCGTCTTGGATGGATCCCTTCCAAGATGGTGTCATCCCTCTTTATTTGCCAAAATATTTTCTATGCAATCCCTAAAGCATTCTTTTCTGCCTGATGCCAGACTCTGTATTCCATTCCCTTTCTTGACCTTTCTGCTGTTTGTTTGTTTGGTTAGTTATTTTATTATCATGATTACCCTTTTCTTCTTGATCTTTTATTCTTGCACAGTTTTGAGAATTGTGTACTCTTCTTTTTATCTCTCTACTTTCATGTCTGACATCTATTGAAATAGGCTTTTTTCTTTCTGCCTCTGAGAACTTCACAGGGATTTTTCCCTTGGCCTTCAGATATTGATAGCTTATATCTTGGATAATCACATTTAAATGTCACCTGTAACTGAATATGAATGAAAGTGAGCTCCTGCCTTCTCAGACTTTGTCTATATATTCTCCCTGTGTTGCTGGGGAAATGACAGCATCTCTTCGTGAACTTTCCAGTCTGATTTACAGCAATCTGGTATCTCCTGACTACAAATCTGATGATTTTTTAACTCTTAAGTAGACACACTCCCCAGCCATCTAAAAGAATGTAACAGCAGCACTAGTCCACATGTAGGGCTAGTGGCCTTCAAAATCTAATGTTTTGAAGAAGAGTGCAAAAGGCCATAAAGACAAATTCTGCATTAAGGAAGGAAAAAACCAGAAGTCTTGGTCTTCATAACCCAGCAATAGAAACCCTGAATTTTGACATTAATACAGGAATTCAGTTGCATTTCAACATGTTTCATTGTTCAGGACAACGAATACCAAGGAATCAAATGCAGTTATGTTTTTCTCCTTGATAGCATCTAGAACTTTTGCTTATTTCCTATTCAATAACCTCATTCTACATTCACTTTCATCTGGGTAGCCAAAACCTCTTCCTCTCTGGTTTCTAGTGCCCTCTTCCACTCCTCATAATTCTTCAGATAAAAATTTGTACGACTCCAAGTAAGGTCATAATATTTATGAGTAGGGTCATAAACCCAGCAGAAGTTCAGCTGCAGAAAAAAGTTAATCTCCAGAAGAGACATCTTAAGTCTGGGAGTACTACTCATCTCTCACTGGGGGGTTTTAAGCTCAGAAATAAGAATGGTGCCTGGAAAATGGCTGCCACAAATAAAAGCTGGAAGTGAGGTTGCTAGTATAACAGTTTGGGACACTATTTTTAATTCAGAAAAAAATAACAATAAAAATTATCCTTTTTTCACTGTTTTCCCCTACTAAGTTGTACTCAAAATAGTGATTATCTTATCTGTGTCTTTATCTGTTTGCCGATTCTTGTTTTTCCTCTATTTGTGAAGAAATAACAACCTGTGAGATAGCTCTGGGACCTGTGAGAAAAGAGGGGAAGAACCAACAAAAAGAAACCAGCAAAAGTTTCAACAGTTGATACCATCTAAGGAAAATACTTAGGTGATAAATCCTATTGAGATAAGCCATTTGTGGTTTTTAGAGTCTATCCAGGTACAATCATCTTTCCTGAAAGGCAGCATAGTAGTGGTAATTATGTTAAAGACAAGGCCTTCCTGTCTGATCATGCTGCAGTGTTGTCCCGGTTTTTTGAGACAGTTATCTGTCCGGGAAGGCAGAAAAAAAATGTAAGCCCCCACCCTTTCCCTCCGAATTATTATATCTCGAAAACACGGAGTTCTCAGGCAGAGATATGGGAATAGGAATAACAGTTCTTTACTAATATATATATATATATTAAGGTAAACCAACAACAAATAACTACAGTATTAACAACGGAACAGAACAGGGACCCCGTCTCGGCTGAGATGGAAAAAACGTGGAGGAGAAGCAGTGCCTCACAAACCCCTCAGCTGGCACTCAGTCCCGGAGTTCCTGCAGGCTCTGAGGAGAAACACCTCGCTGGAATGGCAGGGATGGGCAGAGAGTCCCGGGCCGGTGGAGGAGATGGATCAGCAGCTCCGCGGTGGCAGCTGGGGCTGCAGCACGTCCGGCAGGACAGGGGAGTGGAGGCCACAAACGGAGAAGAAGCAGAAGCAGAAGGAACAGCCGCTCTGTCTGGACGATGGCAAAAAACCTCCTCTCCCAGCAGAAACAGCTCCGAGAGTGTCTGTGCTGCCCTCCCAGAAGGACCCAGGGAAAAAAAACAACCCGCTCCCCTCCCCACTGCCCCTGGGGCTCCGAAGATGTAGCAACTATCAAGGCTTTTTCTTTCAGCTAAATGGGAAAAATTCCACTGTTTAAGGAACGAAAAAAAAACACGTAACCCCCAACAAGTGTAAAGCTTGAGCTTTATATATTTATCACCCAAAAGTGTGACACTACATTTCACATATTCTATAAACCTGATATTCGGTAAATCTTTCTCTTGAATGCAAACTAGATGTACAGTAGGACAGCTCTAAAATACTGTAAAACATACACAAACAATATCACAATTCTCCTTGTTCCCTTTTTCTAAGTTTCTAAGTTTTCTAAGTTGCATGCTATGCTTTATGAGTCTTTTCTGGTATAGACTTACAGTTTGAGCAGTCCAGTGAGAAAAACTCTCCCCTCCCTTAATTACTGACACAAGAAGACTTATGGCTAATGTGTGCTGTACCTTTAACAATGTGGATGTCTGGATATGGCATGAGGCAGAATCATTTTCAAAAGTGTTCTTTTTAAACCTTTGTTTGAATATTCATCTGTTTTCCCAGCTTTCTTTCAGCAGATTTTAAACAACATCTGGACCAATTAACTGCCAGCCAGCATGTCTGTTGTTCCCCAGCATTTGAATTGTTGCTCAAAATCTGCTTTTTTTGGATCCCTAATTCTGTAAGTTTTATTGCAAATATTCTGAAACTGAGACCAGCCTTTTTTTTCCCTTTGAGAACCATGCTAAGAAAAATCCTTCTCATGTCATTTCATTACATGCTATAAGGCTGGAGTTCATGACACAGAGGAAATTGAGGTATGGCATCCAGTCCCTTTGTAGAAGTCCATGCTGATCCCAATATAATGTCTTCCTTATAAGATGTCAGTAGATTTCGTTTGATGCCAGTAGGTTTCCTTGAGCAAAGGAGGCATAGCTTCTTGATTTGGGATAGTGAATCATGGAGGATAGCACTGTGATATGCTTGTCATATGTTACAGTATATGTGTCATATACCATAAGCAAAGCTGGCCTACCTAATACCTTTAAGAAAGCAGTAGCAGCTACACAGTTATCTTTAGGGAAGGAAAAAGTTGTTTTTATACTAACAGAATAATAATTTCCACTTAGCTGTATGGATGATCTTCATTACCCTTGGATAAATGTACAAACTGCAGTGGCAATTCTGTACCGTTCTCATGAATCTGCATCTTGCCAGAAAGTTGCAAAAATTGCTTTGGAATATACTGCATGAATACTACACTATTTTGCAATATTTCCTACAAAGCATAGTCAAAACCATTATGCTTGGTAGCTCTACTGCTTGCAAAATCTTCAATGGCTGTCATTCTCCCAGCAGTAATTTTTCTTTCATGGGAGCTGATAGGCTGTATTGGCTCGGTGAGCCAGCACTGCATACCAGTCTACTGAATCAGCTCGGTATAAGACTGTTTTGGTATGTAACCCAGCAAGCATCCATGCTGAGTTATTTTTCTTTGCTCCAGGCACGGCAATTAAGAGGTAATTTTTACTGCATTTGCAATGCAGGCAATTCCTCCTTCTTCCCACTGTTGTAGTCCGGGAAACACAATACTCTGACGTTGTTTATTCTTTGCAGTGTTGCCTGAGAGCATTTTAGATGGGATTCCAGTAAACTGAGGCTGAATAATAGCTCCATTTGCATGAGGTGGCAGTCCTTTGCCACACCCTGCCTCTTCAGGGTCTGTCAAAGAGACTGTTTCAGTCAGCACAGAATATTCTCAGTGATCCTGGTTTCTGCTGGTAAAGGACTATATCTACCTGTTCAGTCAGGCAGGAGAAACACAATGCTCAAGAGTAGGTATTCTGGTTTTGCTTTGCCAAATTGATGATTTCAGAACAAATGTCATGAGCTTTGTGGTCACCTTTGTCTCATTTACCACAGCAGAAAGTAGTTGTTCAATTAGTATTTAGTACTAAGTAAGTCCTTGTGTAATGAGTAGTTAATTCTTCAGTCCTGGCTCATCAGCTTATCTTTGGTTATGATGTGCTTGTAATTGGGGGCAAATATTTTTACTTAACAACAATTCAGCTCTTAGAATTTGAAAGAGTATATCTCATTAATGTAATTTCTCACGAGAACAATCACTCTTTGCTTGGCATCTCATCCCTATATTTTGATGGATTTAAATTTTTTCCTTAGGATAAGGTTATTTCTGATGGCCTTGTTGTTTGCATCCACACAGGTAGTTTGAATGCAAAGAAATGTATTATTGTAGACAATAATGTGCAATGCTTCTCCAGACATAGTATTTAACTTATGAGGGTGGTATTCCTAATTAAATCTTAAATTTATTGCATTCTATTAATTAGTATATGGAACATATCTAGGCATAAAATCATTCATATCTATTACCTCTGTGTTAGCAAAATGATAATTTCTGATTAATATAAACAGCTTTACTCTATATACGAATATTCTAAATCTGTATAATGAATTTACCAACATTGTACAGTTTTCATCTTGCTTCTAATGTGTAAGTTTAGTGTAAAGACTGATGCTAAGCATCTGCACCCAGTCTGTGCATTGATTAGTATGAAAATACTGTTACTGATCTGTGGTTTTGCAGCATTTTAAATTTGTTCTTGTAGCATACAGCAGCACTTCATAAATTCTGTGATCATCCAAGTATTTACTTGAGCAGAAGTACTTTGAGCAGAAAATATGCTGTTACAACCAATTTTTTTGGGATGGCTGTGTCAGTAAGTGCTACTTTGCTCAGTTGACAAACAGAATCTAGAAGTATTTTTTTTTCCCATGGAAAATAATGTTGGTATTTCCAGTTATACTGAATGCTATTTCCTCTTCTCAGTATGGGTGATACCTAGAATTTGAATTTGCTACTACTTTCTTACAGCATTCTAGGCTGGAATCTGATTACATGTGAGCTGCCCTCAAAGAGTATTAAGTTTATTAATATTCGCAAGGAACTTTAGATGGGCATTTGTCTCTTCAGGTATTGTGAACTATTTATGTCCTCTGTGCTCATTTGGAGGAAAGCATTAGTGACTCTCCCATCTCTTATGCTTTGCTCTGCTTGTGCAGGACTTATGCTTCAAAATTGCAGGAGAATGCTGCACATGCTATGAACTATGCAGAGATGTCCCAGTGACAGCTAGAAAGGGTTGCAGCAATTTAGTGTGCTCAGATGCTAAATAATCCATCATGCAGCAAGTATGTTCTGTCAAAAAAATCTTCATAGTATTCCAGTAGGATAGCAATCCTACTTTGTAGGATTTGTAGCATCTAGATAATAAGAGTAACAACAATACCAAGTCCTGAGATAATGGTTCTCATTAGTGTGTTGGATTTTCAAGAGACATCTGCCTATCCTCTACAAATGAGGAAGAAAAGGAAGAGTGATTTGCCCAGATTTATAGAAGTTCAGTGGCAGAAATAGAACCTGTGTTACTAGGATTTTGTGCCTACCATATGTTATTTCTCACTATCATTTGTCTCCCTGTAATGTTCTGAAAGCTGGTTGAATGAGAAGTGTGAAAGTGTAAGACACAGTCAGGTTGATTTAAGTGCCTATTTCTTTGTCTTCTGCTGCAATCTACAAGTCTTCTCCCTAAATATTGGTTTCAGTCACTAAACAAATGTAGATTTCACTGCAAAAGAACCAGATTTATTGGTGCTTGTGCTAGTTGTGCACTAATACAGAGAAATACACAGTTTATATTTCAGGAATACTTAATTGTACTATAGTAGGAAGTTATGAATGGAATTGAAATCTGCAGTGGAAGTTTTTCTTCCATGTGTACATTTTTTAGTTTGTTTCAACTGATATCCAGGATGCTCTGCCTTATTCTTTTAATTTCTTACTCGAAACTTTCATCTGGGATATTACTTAACACAGTCTGTTTTACTTACTGCCACTGTTGAATTCCTGAAAAGAAATATAGTAAGCATCAGAAAACAGCACAATGAAGTAGAAAATTAAAGATAGAAAGAAGCACAAGGAATCAAAAGAGAGAATAGGACAGATAAGATGAACCTAGACCAAGAATCACAATGGAATAAAGACTGACAAGCAGGAACTGAACTCCCTTTGGGAGAATTTTACTAGAATTTGTGCTCGGTATTCCAAACTCTGGCCTTTTCCCAGTCTCTCCCCTGCTATTCTTCTTCACTCACTTCTATAAGCTATCTCACCTACTCAGCCCACAGCAAAAATCATTGTTAGCCTTCGCAGAACACCTGAAAAGTGTGAATATAATAATATGGCCAAACAAGTGCTGATCTATTGGCAATGAGGACATAGGAAAATTTGTTCTAAAGAACTTGCAACTCATGAAGTTTCAGCTTCTCTTATCTATTATTAAATTAGGAATAGCAATAGAAAAGTGAGTAAATATCAGAAAAACCATCATACCTGAAGTCTAATTTTTTTCCTAATTTTGTTGCATTGTACTTGACCTAAAAAAAGCAGGAAAAATGATTCTGCCATTGCTAACAAGCTCAGGAATAAGCCTTACCCTAATAATGTCATTATGAACCCAAATCAGTATGAAACATGCTATTTTAATCTCTTTTCTGTCTGCAGTAGAAATATGTTTTGGTAAATGCTGTAGTAAGAATTGTTTTCACTTGAGATAAGTGAATGTTATGGACTGCACGTATATATGACACATCTGAACATAGCACGCATCTGAGCACATCACTTGATGTGAAGATGTAGCTTGAGAAGTGATTGTGGGGAAGCCTTGCTCTTTGCTGTCATGCAGGGGTTCCTGTAAGAGACAGTTTTAATTTCCTTCTGCCATCCAACTTCTGCTTGCCTAGTTTGTGCAACACCACTGACAAAAAATTTGCTCCTGTTCTGCACAAGCCAGGGTGCATAAGGCAGTGCAGGAGATACAGAAAAGACAGATTTTTGGTGCCAGGACATACAGCTGATTTTGGGCAGAAATGAGACTTTGAGTCTGCCTCACACTATATGATTCCTTCACATACTGGGAGTCTAAAGAAGCTAGCTGTATGCAGATCCTTCAGCATTCAAGGAGACCACTGGCACTTCAATCACTGAATATTCATGCACTTTTGGTTGAGTGCCCATTTTTGTGAGCCCAAAGGGTTATTGCTGAAATGGTCTCTCAAAAGCCCCGAACATCTATCTGAGAAACCAGAGTCTGGAAACAACAACCTGTATTCTACAATAAACCTGCAAATGTTTTGCAACAACCTATTTTCTAAAGACAAAATATGACACATTTTACTTTTGAAAGTCAGCAGCATAAACTAAGTATATTAGATTCATTTTCCAAACATACATACCTGGTTTTCATATCTTCCGTGCTTTTGCTCTTCTGTTTTTGCTTGTATTTGGAAACTGATACAAGATCTTTGCTCTCTGCCCATCCAGATGTTGACACTGGTCTCTATAATTGAGGTAGAGTTACCTGTAAGTCTCCCATGTGCAGAAAGATTTCTGTCTAAACATGAAGTGAACAGGAAGGATGTAATAATACAAAAGAAAATCCGAATTTAAACCCCAGCTATTAGGAGGACCATACAGTAACAGCATGTGCACAAAAAAGGAGGCTGATTGAAAAAGAGCTTTTTTAAACTTTCATGACTTAGCAAAATGGAGAAATGTGTAAGGGAAGATCATTAAAAATAGAAAATTCAATAGTAACAGTCAACATTTCAAGCTATTGAAACTCTGCTGGAAATATGACTGGAAAAAATAAGACATCTATTCTGTAAAGAAAAATAGAGATTCTAGTTCTGGATCTTGACTTTATTATATGGAATCACTAGTGACAGTGGCTGTACACACAGGAGCTGGCATTTTCATGTCCGGTCCTTCATTATGTCTAGAAGTTGGTAAAGGATCTAGTCTTTGACCACAGACAAATGGTGACTTTGCAGGTATAATTGAAGCAGGAAAAAAATCAGCTAGGGATTACTTTCTCCCTTACTTTCTCACATTCTCTGCATTCTTGTCTCTACAATGCCTTTATTCTACTGTCTTATTTCCTGACAGTCTTATATTCCCTATCTTGCTACCAGCTTTTAGCTTCTGATATATGTAGAAAAATGTTTATTAAGTATTAGCAGTCATTTTCTTTCTGTATGAATGTGGGTGGCATTGGCCTGAAATGATTACTGGAGTAGAGCCAAAAGGTGTGTTTTAAATTTGTTTCTCCTACCTTTATGGTGTTAGTGCTGAGACAAAGAACTGGTGCAAATATGAGCTCTGTAGAGACCCAGAGAAGCTGGCTTTCATCTAACGGTCACAAGGTCTGTTAATACAGTCACCCTTAAAATAAGAAAAACAGTGTATGGAAATGGGAAATACATTCATATTTCTTATTTAATCTTCAAAGAAATATTGAATGCTTCTTGGTGCTAACTCACCTGGTAAGTTCTACATATTTTATGTGGGATGACTGGTGTGAGAGTTTCCAGAAGTTTGTCATACTTTCCCATGGGAACATGGGTGTGCTGACAGCATTACATTAGGCACTGGGGAACAGGGATTGACAACACAGAGATCAGTGATCACACTGGGCAGTTTTGGGAAAATGGATTCCGCTTTTTGATTAACCTGAACAAGAAAATAAAAGTTCTGTCAATGCTGAAATTTGCTATAAGATCTATCAGAGAATACACCTCTGATAGATTTCATAGTGTTTTGGCATGGTGGCCTTAGACCTTATCTGCTGGGCTGGTGAAGAGAGAGGAGAATGTGGAATAATGAAACAGGAATATGTGTAAAGGAAAAGAAAGAAGTTGCGTAAGGATAAAGGATGATTGGAAATCACTCTTTGTGTGTAATTCAAAACATTGGATATCTGATTGCTGTGGTCAGAAGCCTCTTGAGTACTATTATCATTAATTTCTCCTAATGTAAACATGATGGGAGAGACACTCTTCTGATGATTCACTGTCTTTGTAGCATTACTCTGATGTTGATGGGACTTGGTTATGAACCAGGATCCTGCTAAATGCTGTACCAAAACAGACTGGAGAAATATCCCAGGTAAATTATGCGTAAGACATGAAATTACAGAAAGAGAAAAATGAGAAAATACAGGATAAGTTGATAAATACAGTCACATGATTAAGTTGATAATGAAATCATATGTTATGTACCATTGTCAGAGCTTGGCTTTGACAGGCATCAGAGAAAAAGTGTCCTAAGAAGGAATTTGAGAAAGGATAGTGCATTAAATTTGCAGATGTCTAGTAGAATCTCCTCTAAAATGTGAGGCACAGTATGCTAAAAAGATCAAAGGCTACTTTTAAATTTTATTTTAGTGTAAATGAATCAGTGATGGAGCTATTTTCTTGGGTTGATTGGTCAGGGCAACTGCCTTCTTTGTAGTAAGTGAGGTCTGATAAATAAAGCAGGGATAAATCATAAAGTACCCTGAAAAAGGATACTCATAGCTCATTAACATTCTGCATGTGTATCAACAATGCAAGATTTAATTAATCAAGGTAAGACCAAAGGATGTCATAATTATCATAAAGGGAGGTAGTGAAATCCTGTGAAAAACACTGTTGTGATAGAGCATGTAAATAAAATTCACATATTTTAGACACACAGTGAATGCAGAATTATAGGGGTGTGGGCTGTTGCCAGAGTCCTGCAGGGCTTTGGCCAGTGCTGGGTGACAGGCAGGGAGGGTACTTATACTGCCTGCAAGAATAGGAGAATCTGCAAGTGGTGAGAGATTGCTCTGGCAGGGCTGGCTTTGATTTTGACTAGGCTGAGCAGCCATTGGTGGCTAACAACCTTAATGAGGTAGGACAAACCATTTTTTTTTCATCTACAACAGTTCTAGCTGCTGCTACAGGAAGGAGTAGGGCCTCACAAAGGAAAATTAAAACATAAATCTTTGTCCTTCTCTAATCTGCAGCAGTGTTCTTGCTGGATTTCTGAACAATTGCCTTTAAAAAATGAGCAGAGTGAGCTTATAGGAGAAGGGAAATATATCTGTATGTGTGTAGTAAACAAAGAACAATAGTAGTGAGAATAAATGAATAAGGAGTACCTGTTGAGCTGAGGGATAAAAAGAAAAATTGTAATAATTGCAAGTAATTTTATTTTCAGCATGCTAAATGCTTTCATTTGAATGACTTTTTACCTGGACAAACTTGCTCTTGAAGATAAGAGTAGAGGTAAAAAGAACAAACTCTCCTTGGCTAAGAAGTCTCTGAATGTCATACATAATGGGCATTTGACTTGATGTTCTTTGAATCAAACTTGCTATTAATTTTGCCTATCCATAAAATTAAAATAAATTTACAAGTTAAAGGTAATACAGATAAAAAGCCTTATGTATTAAAAAAACCCTACCGATGCTTATAAAAAGAAACAAACATAATCTTTCCTGATAGGCTTTATTATACTATGAAAGACCTCTCCCCACAAAACACACATATTTAAGAACACACAATTTTAAGTGCAAAATGGAACTTTATAAGGCTTTCTAACAACTCTCAGTTTCTCTTTTACTATTTATTTAAGGCAAAAGAGCCTGTGAATGTACAAATACTATTTTGCACACGCTATTCTATACTTCAGCATATTCTTTTTGCTTATAAGCAATCATATATTTTTGGCACTGTTAAGACAATATCTTTTTAATGCATTTTTACAGTAGTATACTAACATACTTTGCAAGTAACAGTAGAAACCCTTGGGCTGTTTTCAGTGCTATATAGTGACTTCTATCTTTGCACCTTTTGGATCACACGTGTTTTTGTCACACATCAAGAGGACAGGACTTAAGCAATGTTCTGAAATATAAATACTCCAGCTTCTGATCAAGCTGACTTTAACACAAAAGCTAGAGAACAAGTAATATAATTAATTCCCTCAATGAGGGGAAAAACTCATTCAAACCTAATAAATAATTATTATTCATAAATCTTCATCAAACATCTAATTTCTATTAACCTAAGTGATGTAATGCCAAGGAGAATAGGAATACCCTGATATAAAACTAGATGTGGTAGACTTCCACTTCCCATTCATACCTTGTGTCACTTAGGTTCACCCATTTCTTACACAGAGAACATAGTGAAGGAAAGAGAGGATACAAGTGCCCTAGTCCTTCCTGCAGTGTCCACAGGATTTCTCCCACAGCTGGCAGTAGCACCAGGCAGAGTCTTGATATGGTTTTCCATACTGAGCTAGTTTGAGTCATGATATGAAGAAAAGCTTGAGTCCACGTGCACAAGGCAGCAAGTTTTGTCCAGCAGGGTGGTTTGGAAGAACTCAGCCCAGTCACTGCTGACACCATAATACATAACACAGTTTTTGTTCTCCCCAGGCCTGGCAGCAATTCTGTTTCTTGGTTGCATCAGGGCAGAGAGGTAACAGGTAGCATGGGTTCACCTGTAACATGAGGATATTAGGACATGATAACATCATCAATTTTTACACAGGTATTGTCCATGCAGTGCAGGTTGCCAGGGAAGAGTTGGTCTGCTCCATGAGGGATAACAGCTGGGAGCCAAGGATGACCTCAGCAGAGGCATTGCTTTGAACAGTCAAGACACAGCCCTGCAGAATCCAAAGGGAATGGTGCTAGAACAGGGTCTGCTGGCAGCAGAGACAAGACAAGCTGCAGAACCAGATCTGAGGTCTGTCTTGAGACTTGCAGGGGTCCAGTCAGGAGTAGCAGGAGACAGGACTGTAATATGTATCCAAGGAAACAGGAGCCAGGGCTGGCAATAGGTGCAGCTATACACCTGTTCTCTCCAACAAGAGAGACCAAGCTAGGGCTGAAGTAGCTCCCAGCCCCATGGCAGAGGGAATGACGTGGAGATCCCAGGTGAGGCTGGTAAGAGCATTTAAGGCCCACTGGGGCACTCAGGGCCCTGGCCCACTTGTTAATAAGCCAATTTAAAATTAAGCTTGTATTTATGTGTCTTGCTCTTGGTATACAGCACCCACACAAGCACAGACAGCACCAATGCCCTTATCCTTTTTCCCTTCCCTGGCTGATAAGGATGGAGATCCATTAGTGGGAAATGTAAAGACATATTCAATGTATATATTCCATCAGCAGTTGAGCTCAGAGTCTGTCCACTATCTTGCCTCTGGATCCTAGTCTACTCAACTTCTGGCATCTGGATATATTAGCCCCTAAGACTCCAACCCCACTCCTGTATTTCCTCAGAGGAAATATATATGTACTTTGTCATTTCTGCAGGAGCTGGCTTTGGACACACAGTGCACTTGACCAGCCTGTTTTATCCTGTTATCCATTTTCCTACATCTGTTTCTCTTCAAGTCTGCTACATCCATTTCTTTCACCATGTTTTTTTCCCTCTACTAAACATCCCACAAACTTTGTGCAATCATAAAATGCCTTTCCCCTTCATCCCATACAGAATATATTGTGCAGTCCCAGGCATAAACCTCCCGTGGTCTGAAAGATGCTTGTAAAAGCCCTTCCATCATCTCAGGTTGATGCATTTTACATCTGGGCAGGGGCTGAGGCACTTCTGCCAGAGCCCAGGGAAGGGCTCAGCTGGGGTGTCCCTATGAGTCCTTGTCTTGGGTTCTTGCCTGCCCTGTACTTGTGTCCTCCTCTGTGTCTGCTGGTGATGGGCCTGGGAGAAACTTGGGCCAGGTGTTATTTGGGTTTGCCCACCCACCATCCTCTTTGTGATCGTTAGTGTGTCTGCTTTTTATCCCACCCCTTAACAAAGGACTGCTTTCTTGGCTTTTTTTTTGTTTTGGTTGGGGAGGTGTGGGTTTTTATTTGCTTGTTTGTTTTTAGTTTGCTTTTTTTCCATTTTAATGTGTGGAATTTTTGGTTTTGGTTTGGGTTTGGTTTTTGGTTTTTATTTTAATCTAATGCTAGTCACCCCCTCTTAGAAAAAATCCAGTTAATGGAGAAAGCTGCAGCATGACTCCTTAACAATGCAGACTGCCAAGAGCATATTAAATCCTGTGTTCTGTTCTGTTCTCTGGCTGTTCATAGCACATTGGGCAAATTGATTTGATTTGGCCTTTAGGGAGTAAATTACAGAAAGTCAGTCAACTGTCAGCCAACTATCTTTTAGTTAGATGGGCTCAAGTACCATTCATATGTATGTGTGCTTCTCCCCTCCCAAGACTGGCAGGTAAGTACATCTCAGACCATTTTTATTTTCATTATTCAGTATCTTTAGTGATGAATAGCTGCCTAGCTCTGACACAAAAGTCCTGGCAGGCAGAACAGGACACCACAACCAACCTGCTGTCGTCAGCATTGGCTCCAGTTCACTTGCCTACCCAATTCCCCGAGCTCATTCTCTTGAGTGCAGCACATGCCCCAAGCCACCAAGCTCTGCAGAGCCATATCCCAGGAGATTGATCACCAGCCTCGACCATGAACAAGCCTGTTCCAGCAGCCTCATCCAAATACAAGAAAGCTATAGGAAAATATTAAGTCAAATTCTTTTCTCTGCAGCATCTCCATGAATACACGAGGATGGTCTTGGTTCTTTGGCAGTTTTCCAAAGCAGTGAGTGCAACAGCATCCTGAAATGAGCATAGCTGAAGAGGTTGGCAGCAGCAGCAGCAGCAGCAGCAAGCAATCTAGCTGGCAAGAAACCACAAGAAAAGAACAGGCATAAAAAGGTAAAGTATCAATATTTGTATCAATAATCATAATTGTCAAGCCATCAAAGCAGGTTGTCCCACAAAACATAGAGCAGATCCTCAGTGGAAGTAATCATTGCAGTCTCCATTACCAGACTGAACTGAAGGCAACTAAATTCCAGGAAGATAGCCATTTACCAGGACAAGAACTGCAGATGGATTGCTCAAAATTGAGTGGAAGTGAGTTAAAAGAGCTAAGGAAATTTAACACAGATAAAAGTGAACTTACTCCCATGAGGAAATTATTTTCTTTAACTGTAATTATAATTACTGTTCCTAGGATGACTACTACCAATAAAGCATGAGAATTTATGGTTATCTCTTTTAAGAAAACAAGAATTTTACCAGTAAAGCATGAGATTTTCAAGATCCATAAAAACATATCAAACAGAAGTACTGAAGAACAGAAATTATTAGGAAATAGAGAACAAACAGAAGTCATGATGTGGTTAGTCTGAGATAGTGGTGCCTTTTAATATGTATGCAGTTCTGATCTCCTTGTTTTTGACAGATATAATAAATATATATAATAAACCTGAAGAGAGTGAAAAGGAGAGCAGTGGGGATGGGTGATATTGTTTAGGGATGACAGTGACAGTGCTGCATTGGTCGTTCAACTTGATGATTTTGAAGGTCCTTTCCAACCTTGATGGTTCCATGAATCTGTGATAGAGATCATCCAATTTACAAACCTTGGATATGGTCTATGACCGCAAAGGGCAGACTACATAGATTAAGATATTTAATTCAGAAGATAGCCAACTATAAAATTATGGGTGGCAAAGTGAGGGTGACTTCTCTGTCTGCTCCAACAAAAAAACTAAGAGGCATCAAACAGAAGTAGGAGATGGCAAATTCAAAATAAAACAGAGGAGATGCTGCTTCACAGTGAAAATGTGGGACTTTTTGCCACAAACACTAGATGGGGGTAGTATTTAGAAGCTGGATAGTTATCTCCTTGCCATGCATTTATACTTCTCTGGAAGTGTGAACTATTGGTCTATACTTCTCTGGAGGTGTGAACTATTTTTGCACAGGGCCATTTTGGAGAAAAAAATAAGAAAGAAAAATTTAGAAGTACGCAGGCCACACAGTGCAAGGACGATTCTGGTTACTTTGTCAAGCAGACAGACCTAGATAGGAAAGGCACAGACACATAATAAGGTGTCTTGGGCCACAGTAAAATCTGCATAAGGAAAATGCCAGGTACTGACAAANTAGATAGGAAAGGCACAGACACATAATAAGGTGTCTTGGGCCACAGTAAAATCTGCATAAGGAAAATGCCAGGTACTGACAAAAACCACTTTGCATGCTTCCTTGTCAGTCCAGTGGGGCAGTTTTTTGTGTGCTAATATATATGTGTGTATGTATCTTTATATATACAC
>VWYI01019098.1:2989-29278 GCA_013399455.1 Anthoscopus minutus
TGTTAATTTAAATGAGAAAAATAGTTCTTAATTGCTAGTTATGAATTGAAAGCTTTTAATGGCTTTTGCCTCGCTGTCCAATTCTGTTATTTGCTGGAAAAATGCATTTTGTGTTTATTTACTCTAAGCAGCAGATTATGTTTTACTCAGTGAAATTGAAAGTAATCAAACAAATGTGTAATGTCCACAGGTAAAAAACAGTGTTTTATTTAAACAGGAAATTCTAAAGGAAATCTGAATTTAAAATAAAAAAAAATAAAATTACTGGGTATTTTAATGAGGTAGGTATGCATCAATTTTTAGGTATATTACAGTGTCCAGATACCATGCCTTTCAAAAATGAACCTCTACAGTAAATCCATTATATTATGAGTATAGTAAGACTGTAATAAGGCTTTCAGACTAACCAGTGACAAAACTACTACTCATCTTCCTTTTATAATTTGCTTTATATTTTCATCTTATTTTCAATTGGTAGTAGAGAACAAAGGTAGAGATTTAAGCATTGCTAAAGTCTATTATCTCTTGTGTAAGCTGTTGTGGCTGCATAGCATAGCTCAGATGTAACAAAGGAATAAGAAAAAATAGAAAAAACAATTTATGCAAATAAAAATTAAAAAAATATTTCAAGGAGGTTTGTATGATAAAATGGACCATTGAGATGTTGATTTTTCCCAGGAAAAAAATTGTTTTAAAGGAAAAAAA
The DNA here is from genome assembly GCA_013399455.1 of Anthoscopus minutus. Classification (NCBI taxonomy): domain Eukaryota; kingdom Metazoa; phylum Chordata; class Aves; order Passeriformes; family Paridae; genus Anthoscopus; species Anthoscopus minutus. Next base: position 3,695 of record VWYI01019098.1, read on the forward strand.
TGTGTTCCAAAGATCTTCCGTTCTTTTGGAAATCAAACTGCAGACAACAATATAGGCTTTGTCTGTTTACATATACTTTTCAAAGCCTGGAAAACTGCACCAAGGTCTCAAAATTACTTTCCAGGTTAGATCTTTCTATTGACCTAGGGAAGTACATTACAACTGATTTTTTTTCAGCAATGATAATTTTTTAGAAGAGTGCAGCCTCTTGAATAAGTGAGAAAGTAAAGAGGAAAGGGGAAATGTATTGCAATAGGTATATTTATATTATAAGACAGGTTTTTGCAGTTTTGTTTGTTTCTGGTACACATAGAAGAAACCAGCTCCTACAAGGAGGAAGAGAAAGTTCACCAGAGGGATTTAACAAACTTAACATTTCTTAGAGTCTAAACTGTATTATTTTCTAGAAGGCATACATTTTGTCTTGCTTCTGGAAGGGGGAAAAGCTTTAATTCATGCACTCAAAGAACTGTCTGGAAGATCACAGTGGCACCTTCTGGACAAATAAACTGAGTCTAAGTATTTTCCCAAATATTTGCTTTATTTGGTTTATTTGTATCAAATAAACACTGAAATTACAGTGCCTGCAAGTAATTGAATTAGTGATGTTTATGGAGGCTTAAATGTACATCCTGACTGATGGCACTAAATTATCTGACAAAATTTGAAGGGCTAAAGTCATGAAACTCCTGAAGTAATTTGTCTAGCAGATTGATGGTAAATATTAAATGAATATCAGTTTAGTCAGATGTCTTCTGATACTGCTGCAACTCATGTTCAATCACACTGGTGAGTGAGATGTTAGCTGTTGTTGGGAACCCAGTGATGAGCTGAAGAAAGTAGATGGTGACGGCAATGGGGGAGCTATTCCTTTTCATGAGCCATCATGATGGATGCAGATCCCTCAGAGCCTTTCAAAATATCTAGCTAGCAGCAAGGGTATTGGTTCACAAAAGAAAATTTGGCCAATCAAATGTTTGGCATTCACTGTGCTCCTTTTATACAATGCTAACAAATGAATGACAGCNNNNCAATGCTAACAAATGAATGACAGCTCTTATTTGCTCATAGCTTTCACATGGTGGAAAAATATGCAAGAGTTTCATTTGTGCAATTATCGAAATAACAGACTTGAAATTCAGCTAGAAACAAAGTGTCAAGTCTTCCTGCTCAAGCTGACAGATCTCTAATCAGTTGTCATCTCATATTTACTTTAAAAGACTTTATTGCAGAATATTGCATATTTTGCAAGGAGAGATGATAGCTATGGACTTCATGCTATAAATCTCTTGAGAACAAGGTGATAATAAGCTAAGTTTCAGTCTTTTGAGGGGCAAAGATTTTATTAATAAATTCAGCTGAATTTTAACCACCATTCTTTTTTTAAAAGTTATTGAAAGTGTCATACCAGTTAATTAATTGAAATAAGTACTTGATATTGAGCCCTGGAGAAAATGTTGGTAATTATTGCGGCTCAAAATTTAGTATTTGCTTTAGAGTTTAATTAACAGAATTATGATTTGTGTCATAGAGCAGCTCTAGACCTTGCCATTTTCAAATTAAAAATCCTAGCACTGTTTTGATAGTTTTGGTGCTAGATAAAGCCTTTTTGACTGTTTTGTTAAGGCAAATGGAGGTGTTCGAGATCATTTATTTTTGGCTGTGGCTGTGGGGTATAGGCAGATGTGCCTAAGAAGCAGTTTCACAAAGCAAATCTCTTTCATCTACCTTACTCTGTGTTTTGAATCACAACGTTACCTGTGAATCTAGCTAAGATTAGCAGTTACAAAACCTTTTCATCTGGTAATCTGCGCTCTGGTGACGTCCAGGTATCAGGCCAAAAAGTGTAGTTAAGTTCTAAATGCTCCCTTAACACATGAATCCAGCACACAAATTAAAATCAGAGTAGAAGGCACAGACATTTTCTGTTAAACAGGCCTTTGGAAGTTGCAGGTACTATATTTCGTTTAAGGGGATTCATGTCTAGAACATTTCTTGGCAGGAGCCATCATCATTCTGTAGCTATGTGCTGCACAGCCTCTATTAGGAGTGATTGCAAGAGGGAAGCAAAGTGACTTTCCCTCTGAGGCCTTTTAAACATTCAGCCAGGGACAGAAATATGCTTTCTAAAATCTGATCACAGGTTCCCACCTCCTCTTCTAGCTTATGATTCAACAAGAGACATAGAGTGTGTTCCTCCCTTATTCAATAAAAGAGAATGCTCTCATGACATTTCTTAGGAGGAAGTGAAGTTGTTTATGAACACTCAGTTTTGTATGCAAGCATGATGACTTGTGAAATATCAGCTGCATAAATAAGAAATAAAGTAAAACATGCAATTCAGGTCTCTATTCAGGAATATGAGCTCTGTACCTAGATTAAGCTGAGACACCACATTTTGTTGGAGCAACTCTCTTCTCAGTAACTCTTGCTGACCAAAAATCAAAATATTTTCTATGTACCATTTCAATTTGTTTTGAATCTGGGACGATAACATCAAAACCTTGCAGATGATCTGTACTGAAGGTCATGGCAGAGAGTCTAATAAGAAATATAATAATGTAAACTGTCATAAATGTTTTTACTTCCTCAAATATGCTGACATATTTTTATGGAAATAAAAGGTTCTCTTTAACTTTGTAGTGTGTAGCAGAGCTCAAAAGACATGTACTTTCACAACAAGTGAAATAGTTTCCAAAGTGAGGTACTATAACTTTTTATAGAAAAAGAAGCAAGTCTGAAAATGCCTGTTTTGTTTGACACTTTCTCCCCATCGTAACCTATCCACACATGTTCTGCATATGGCAAAAAAGTGTCATTCTTTTTATTTCTACTTGCGACATTATTTCTCACTATTTAAAATATAAGAAGTTCAAAAATATGTCTCAGATATTAGAGACTTTTTCACAAATTTCATTTGCCAATAAAAGATTATTTTCACTTTTAACATAGGATTGTGAAGTTAATTACAGTGAGAAATTTATTTCAGAAGTTATTTTGAAAAGCTGTTTTCCAGAGACTTTTTACCTAGAAAAGGGTTGTGTACATGCCTGTTGCAAGCTGTGAGGTGCTAAGATATTCTGAATTTCAGGATGTATGACACAGAATTCTTCTGATGTTTGCAGCCTTTAAAATAAATTGTTTCAGCTCTTTTAGAATTGCTTCCTGTGGAGAAGAACTTCATAATTAGAAAGAGTAGGATAGAACTGCAGTGCAAGTCCTTTGATGTGTTGGTTACCTAATAGATTTTTTTGCGATAAGATGAACTACAGCTATTAATAATACTTCTCTTTTTAAGCCAGATTTGACAAAACTACCTAGAGTTAGCTTTCTTTTAATTTCATTTGATGAACAGCAGAATATTAAGCGTGAAGCAGGTAATTATAGTATTATAATTAAACCTATAGTATAGGTTTACTACATGGAATGCATATTCAAAACACTACAAAAATTGCATTGTAATTGCTTATCTTCTGTTTGGGTTAAGTTCCTTTCAAATGTAATGATTTCTTCCTTTTTTTTCTTCCCTTCACTATTTTTTTAAGGTATGCGTCCTTTATAAATAGAAATGCTTCTTCCATATTCTTCCTAGCCTTCTTTTGCTGTCTTTTAAAAACTCCCAACAAATAATATCCCAAAAAAATCCAAATAATACCTGAAAATATGCTAGAAGACCAGAAAAAAGTTCAAAGTAGAATAGCATGTGTAGTGCAAAGTTTGTATTTCAGTTTCATAACAGGCAGAAAAAATTGGTGAAAATTAGTCTTATGTACTTAAAAGTTTTCCTATCCTGTGAATTTAGTTTTGTTGTTTTCCATCTGCCATCTCCTATTATACAGTGCTTTTCTAGAGCCTGTCTGTGGTGTTCCACCTACATGCAGGCATATACAACTTGCCATTGGTGTGTATCATAGGATGAAACATATTATTTGTAAAATGGTAATGCTATATCATAGCAGACATGTGTCTTACAAACTATTTTTTCCTAAAAATTATATGCTGAGCTATGTGCAACACTGCTTTGTGACTAAGTATTAGATCAATTTTTGACTACACTAATCCTTTTGAATCCTATATTAGCATTGACAAATTAATCACTGCAGTTTTAAAGCAAAAGATTTTTTAGTAAGACCAGAATTTATTTTTTTTCTCACACTATGTTTCTGGGTTACTGAACTTTTACATATGTAACAGTTTACGTAAAGCAAAGCTGGTATAGCTCCATAAGTAGCTTCAGTTTCACTTTCTGTGCTATCTCTTTATGAATTCATACTTGTTGATTTCATAAGATTGCTTTGTTTATATTTTTGCTTGATAACCTTCTTGGTTGAGTCTCACTGGGTAAATAACACAGCAAGAGATGTCAAAATAATAATATTCTCTATAGCCTTATTTTATTACAACACTATATAATAAGCTAGCAATTTTTTTCTTGTTCTTAATAGTGGAAACAAAGATCTTATGAGCTAGACAGAATATAAAAATCTGAAATATGTGTTTTGCCACTTCTCTTTAATATCTTTTCCTCTCACCTTACGTAGTCAAACAACCTTCTGCAGATTCCTATGTGGAATAGGAACAGTCTCCTTGAAGTCTCATTCTGTTACCTATAAATATAGAGGTAGAGGTACAGATTCCCCTTTGAGCCATAGAAAATTCTCTCAGTTAAACAAGTTTAGTTACTCTTGAGAATCAAGCAATCTTTCATTTTCCTCAAAGGAGTTCTACTTAACCTAAAACTCTTCAGTCAGAAAAACACACACACTGCTTCTGAGCAGCTTTGCTCAGCAGCTTTATACTTTTGAGCTGAAAAATACCTTACACAGTAATTATATGAGAGACTACAAACATACCTTTAAATTGTATTTTCTATCATGGTGTTTTGTTATCTGTGTCCATGTAAATTTAGTAGATGAGATGCAGTGAAATATAGTAAAAATTTTGGTACCATCTTCAATGTACCTGTTATCTTTTTGGAGAAAAATTATCGACGCTTTGGATATGCTGCTTTAGTCAGTGTCTTAGAAAAGGGTTTGAAGTTGCATAAATCTTCATCCGCTTTATAATAGTTACGAATGCAAAACATAAAATCTCAGGAGAACTTATTTCATCTTTCTGTTCCACTAAAATTTTCAGTTCCTAGCCTTGGAACAGATCTAGATCATTCTTTACATTCATTTCAGATGTTCGGCGTGCCACCAGCTTTAGTTGCTTGAGTGTGCACTTCTCACTGATGACAGAAATAATTGATTCAAAGGATATCAGAGCAGTATGAAGTTAATCTCTGAATAAACCAAATATTTATGGGTTTTTTTGAAATTTAAATTAAGTTGGACTGACCAGACATCTAAACCCTATGTACCAGTGATGTAATGCATCTTGTGAAAGCTATGCCTTAGGTGTGTATTATTTTTCCCTGAAAGACAGATTAGGTAAAACTGAATCAGAGAGAAATTCTCATAGATGTTTATAATTCCTTTGGTAAATTTGTGTAACTAAGATCATTAACACAATTTAAAATTTGCTGAGTTTTCAAAATACAGATTATTGTAGAAATCTGTATAAGTTTTGTTTTCCAGAACAAGAGATGCCTGCAGCTAGACAAATTTCCATGGACTGAAAATTTGTTAGAAATTTGCTAGAAAATTTCTAACAAAAAAGAAATTATATGATACTTTCTTTAGCAAGGAAAATTTATTCCAAATTTTCTCTTCCATTTCCATCATCTCTACCTCTTAAGAATTTGAAATCTAAGATATGTTTGTAAATCTTAATTCAGATCTCCCTATGAGTAAAATTATTGTAAATTAACTAGAATAATTATCTCATAGCATGATGACATTAATAAATATCATAAGAAATTGCTATTTTTTTTATTCCAGAGAAAGATATAATTATATTCAAATAGTTTCAGAGAGAGGCAAGATGTTTCTCTACTGATTTTCTAACAGGTGTGATATGAAATACATTCCATAGAATCACTTAGTGACAGACAAAAATGTTCTAATCCCCTGAAAATAAATCATATGCCTCTATTAAATGACTTTTAATCTTGTGAGACTGGAAGATGCTACCAGTCAAAAAATCAAAGAAACTTGCTTTTTTGATATTTCCTTAAATATAGTGTCCAGCATTTTATATGGAAGAAAATCACATAGATAAAGCTATTCTATTAAATTATTTTGATGCAGATTTACACATTTACTTATGGACTTAATTTTAAATAGAAAAAAAAATTAGACAAATATTTTGTGTCTAGTGACAATTATTTAGATGGCCCTTGCACTATGCTAAGGTTATCTGTAGAGATATGGGGATATGTGTGCTTGAGACAATAAATCCAGGGTGGAAAAAGTGGCATTCATATTAAGTATTGAAGTTTGTCAAAGACAACAGATTTTGTCCAGGAATGATTGACACAAGAAATGTAAGTGTAGAAAATACAAGTAAAATTCAACCTATTAAGTCTGATTCCTTAAAGGAAAATAAGACCTGTCTCTCAGACTATTTTTTAAGCGTGGAAATTGTTTAAAGGGCATCCTAATTTATCCAGTTCACAAAGCTATCTGTGATGGCAGGAAAAGATTTTTTCTTAAAATGGATGCCTTATTCTCTTTCTCCCAGTAGCTGTTCAGAGCTTTGTCTATTTATATTCATTATCGTTGCTGTAAGAACAGTGCTGGTTTTCATTATTTCATTGGCATGAGGAGCCCTCATTCAGTTCTGCTGTCAATTTTGTCCTCTTTCTGTATCTCCTCTACTTTCAGTGACTAAAAGCATCAGTAAATAGAAACAGAGAAAACTCCACAAAATACTTTTGCAGCAGAACAAAATAATTATAATAACACTCAAGATATATATAATTGCAGTTCACATGTGTGGTAGGGTAAAGCAAGCACTGAGAATTTGTTCAGTTGTATGTTGCACTGTTACATATATAGCAAGTTTTCACACACCTGGAGGGAAAGGGATTTGAGAGTATACATGAATAGTCTAATAAAAAATAGAAGTCTCAAAATACCTTCACAGAAAGAGAAGAATAAAATCAATGTTAACGCTGAAAAGTATTTTTTGTCAAAGTATTTTGAGAATACATTTTTTCTCCATTTGATTTATAGCTGTATCACTTGAAAGTAAACAGATAATTTTGAAATTCAGCTATCTAGCTACTCATCTCCCACTTAAAATAGAATGTATATTTAAATATAGTAAACACTTTACCAATCCATTTAAGTTAACAATCTTGAAATGTAAGTTTAATAAACTAATCACTGGTGTCCACCACTGTGGACTATGGGTTTATCTGCTGTGCTTAGTCTAGACTGAATTTAATGGATCACTATCAGAAATGCTTTGTTTACAGAAGGACATAAAATATGCTCATCAGCCCTCTCTGCTGCTCATTCCTGTACAAGGTCCCTGGAATATCCAAGTGTGATGTGCAGTTATCAGTAGGACTTTGTTCAGCTCTGGTACAAGTATGTCATACTCTGAATAATTCTGGAATAACTCCCTCATCTGACAATAAATGTGGCTCAGGCAATTGATATTTCAGTACACATTTTTTTGTCTGAAGTTGCAGCTTCACAGTCGACACAAGTAGAAAACAATTGTACCAGCCAATATAGAATCTATTGCATGAATAAATTAACTATACTTCAATGCACAATGCTTTACATTCACAAGAACCATAATCCCAACTGACACCTCTATTATGATCTCAGAAAGGAGCCAGAGACTAAATCACTGCAGAAAGAATAATTTTCTGCTAAACAATTTTTCTGTCAGGAAACCATATTCAGAATGGCCTGAAAGGAAAATGCTTGTACAAAGTATGCACCATATGGCCTTAGCTATGATACATCAGGGGGGCAGTAGCAAGAAATAACCATTTAACAAAATTAACAGTTTATTAAAATTTCTCTGAAATAATAATTGCCAAAATACCATGTTACTTTATTGGCTTTAACAATAGGTGCCCTTCAAGTCAGACAAAATCTACAGATTTAATATTTTTTTCATCTTCCACTTCTTTATGTTCTGTCCAGCTCCTATATTTGACCCTTTCACCACTGGTGTTTTGTGTCTTCTTTTGCTTTTCAAAACAGTCCAGCAGCTGCTAACTGATTATGATGACTCCAATTAATATTGGGTAGATTAGTAGAAATTACTTCATGGATTTAAATTGGGAATAATCAAGAGGATTACTTTTTATTTTTCTCACCTCCAGTCGATACATTTAAAATACTAATATTTTAATTTTTTTTTGTTGTATATGTACTATTAAAAAGAAAATAACTTAACCTTACTGTTAATATGTTTTGCTTGGCTAAGTTTTATGCTATCCTAACAGACATAATTAGATGGGTTTTTTTATCTATTGTCAAGAATTTAGTCATGCACTGCCAGTGAAGCAAGCCTAACATTGTCATTTTAACTGAAGTCTGAGTAAAAGCATAAACTAATAATTTACAAAATTTCTTGATATTCAAATGAATGGAACAAGCTGGAAAATATCTAATTTATTCTGGAAAAAGTATATGTTAACTCTGAAGCCCAAAATATATATAATGAACATCTTAAGAAATCTGGAGATGTCACAGGCAGAGGAACAATGGAATATTTCCTGAGATTTACAATTTTATGGGTATGGTAAATGCTTTGGCAACCACATTAAACAAAACTATACTGACTGATTTTAGTATTGTGCTGCACAACATAAGAGGAGATTAATTGCACTATTGAACATTCTTAAACCAAAAATAGAATTGATTCACTAAAAAAAGTACTTCCACTGCAGTTACTTCTGACAAAAATCATTCCATTTTTACTTTGGGGCTGGGAAGTATTTCACAACATTTGGAGGAGTATCTCAAGAAATCTGTTGCAGAGTGAGCTCAACTCAACTAAATGACTTAGGAAATTTGAAGACACCATTATCTAGTCAGCTAAACCCCAGTATCTCCATCACAGGAGAGATAGCTCCTGACTACCATGCTTAGATACCTCTGTTCAAGTCCAGTCTTGCCTTTAACATTCATCAGTCCACAGTTCTATTTGTAAAGTAAAAGCTATACTTTACCACCTGTAACTGTTGAATGAACGAAACACTATCGAAGAATTATAGTCAAATACCTGTGATACACACTGCAATCCCTGTTAAATTCCATCTCTCAAAAAAAGGATTGACACTACTGTTTCCAACAAGCTTAGACTTTGCAAGTAACACTTGATGGTTTTTCCTGTTTTGTTTCATTCAAACTGCTTCTATACATTCTATTATTAGAAAAAAAAATTATCATTATACTGTTTCATTCCATACTGAGATAAGCACTGATACTCTAACCTCTTTTCATATAACATCCCTATGATTCATGTGTAGGATTACAGTCTTTTGGCTATATGTGCTCAAAAGGAATTAGCACTGTGCTTAATACTTAATTACTAATGGACTGTAACCCAGATGAAACTGCCATAAATATGGAAAATTTCTGAGCTGATGTTTGCAATTAATCCACTGTAATCTGCAGACACAGCTGAAAAATCAATAAAAAATTAATGGAAAAAAATCCCTTTGAGCGGGACATAAATCACACTGGGAGATTAATTATCTTTCTGTATATGTCTCTTCATTTTTTGAGGTGTAAAGGCTTTTCCACTTACTTACTATAAAAGCAACATCAACAGCAAAAAAATCAAACTCCTAAAACTCCCTCTTCCCTGCAGAATCTCAGTAAGAAGACATCAGTATAACAGAAGTACAAATTTAGGGCAATCAATTGTGTGAAGTATTAAAAACACCTGTAGGATAATGTAATCACGGGCAGCACATTTTCATGAGAGCAAAGTCCTGCTTGTAAAACTTAATTTTCTTTTACAAAAATATTACCCACCTAGTTGATAAAGGGAAGCCAGTTGATGCAATCTTTTTGGATTTCAGTAATGCTTTCCATACTGTCTCTCACAGTGCCCTCCTGGACAGAAGTTCCAGCACACAGCTGGATAAACACAGCCTGTGATGGGTGAGCAGCTGGCTCGGGCACAAAGAGTTGCAGTGAATGGGGTGACATCAGAGTGATGACCTGTCACTAGTGGGGTTCCACAGAGCTCCATCCTTGGCCCTGTGCTCTTCAATATCTTTAGAAATTATTTTTATGCAGGACTGGGAGGGACTGAGCAAGTTTGCAGATGATGCAAAGCTGGGAGGAGCTGTTGACTCCCTCAAAGGCAGGGAGGCCCTGTAGAGAGACCTCAACAAATCAGAGGGCTGGGCACTCACAAACCATGTGAAGTTCATCAGGTGAAAGTGCCAGATTCTGCACCTGAATGGGGTAACCCTGTGTGTATGTACAGACTGGTGAACGAGATGCTGGAAAACATTTCCAGGAAAGGCACCTGGGGGTCCTGGTCAATGGAAAGTTGAACAGGAGCCAGCAGTGCCCTGGAGCCAGGAGGACCAAGCGTGTCCTAGGGGCATCAGGCACAGCATGGCCAGCCAGGTGAGGGAGGGGATTGTCCTGCTGTGCTCTGGGCTGGGGCAGCCTCACCTTGAAAACTGTGTGCAGTTTTGAGTGCCACAGTATAAGAAAGATAGGTCTAACATCCAAAAGAGGGCTATGAAGATGGTGAAGGGTCTAGAGGTCTAGATGGAGAAGACACCATACAACAAGACACTGAGGTCACTTGGTCTGTTCAGCCTGGAGAAGACTGAGACGAGACCTCAAAGCAGTCTACAGCTTCCTCATGAGGAGAAGTTGAGGGCCAGGCACTGATGTCTGATCTGTGGTGACAGTGACACGACCCAAGGGAGGGACCTGAAGCTGTGTTACAGGAGGTTTAGGTTGGATAGTAGAAGTTCTTCACCCAAAGGGTGTTTGAGCACCGGAATAGGCTTCCCAGGGAAGTGGTCATGATCCTAAACCTTCCAGAGTTCAAGAACGTTTATACAATGTTCTCAGCACATTCTGTGGTTCTTGAGACTGTCCTGTGCAGCGCCAGGAGTTGGACTTCATTGACCCCTGTGGATTCCTCCCAACTTAGAATATTCTTTTATCCTACTATTCTGTAATTCCAGGGTAGATTTTACTTCTTCTTAGGAAGAGCTCAAGGTCCCAAAATAATTCCTCTGAAGAGGAGACTCATGCCACTGACATGGAATAAAAGACAAAACTCTGTAACTAGTTAATCAGCAAATTATTTTCTTTCTCAGTGACAAGTGGAAGTATTATTATTTATAGCTGAGTTGTATGATTTTATATTTCTGTTATTATTCATAATTCATGAGGATAATCAATGTATTTTATAAAACGTAGCCCATTTCTTCTGAAGTGTACGTACATAGACAGGAAAAATGTGAATTAATACAAGGATTTTATTTCTGTTTTTAACATTCAGTATTTTGTTATGTAGAATTTCTGGTAAAGACATGAAAATACATTCTTTGTACTTTTCAGTTCACTGCATTGAATTAAATTTGGATCTGCATCCCAGATCTTCTAATATCACTAAGTAAAATTACAAATTTTTATAAGCATTTGTGAGAGAAACATGTATGACATGCACAGATAAGTGTGTCTTTTTTTCCATTGTTTGGGATAAGGTTCCCATCACATGACAAAAAGATTAAACGGACTTTTTGCATGACTGCTATATTTCTTCTTACAATATGACTTTCTCTTGACAGCTGCTAGAAGGACAAGTAGTCACAAGTTATTTGTCTCTGCTTCATGCTGAGCTCTACATTATTTAGGTGATCATTTGCATGTAGAGCATAGATAACTTTGTTCTTTCCCCCATTTAAAAGTAACATAAATTAATAGAGCTTCAGCTCATTTTACACTTACAAGTTTAACCTTTGAGAATCTATGACTTGTAACAAAATATACTTTACATGAGTCACACAGAAAACCTCTGCAAACCCAAGTAATTCCCTTTTATGAAAGCAGTACTACTATTTAATACAGATTACTATATCATAGTTTATTCTGTGTATGCGGGTATAAAATACAATCCAGAATCTAGCAATGTTTTGCTGCACAAAGTGGAACAGTATGAAGCATTTAATTTTCACAAACTCAGTGGTACTGAATTATGTTGATACATAATCAGTTCAAGTTACTATTTCATGTGTCAGGATAATTCTAAAAGGAAAAGTAACTCACCGAAAGACATGAAAGAAAGAAATCAGTATTTTCCCTTAAAGCTAATTCTTAAATATATAAGCCTTCAAACAGAAGCCTCAAACTTTAGTTTGAGTTCTTGTTGACAAGCACAAGTGGTTTAGTTTTCTGTTTGTTTATTGATTTTATTCCTGCCATTACTTGTGGTAATTAACAGGCCATGTGCTTAGCGGGGTTTATCTTTTTAATCAGTCACCATTTGAAGCTAAACCTTAGCCGTATATAATGCATTTTTATATTGCTTCAACAAATATCCATCTTACAACAGAGCTTGAAACTCCATGTCACTGACTTTTTCTATGTATTCAACTTTCATTATCAGTTCTACATATTCTTGAAGATACTTGTAAGATATGCATGAGATCAAATGATACCACACATCTTTTGAGCTCATGTTTTTTAGTTCCTAAATGGAAGCAATGCTGCATTCATTAATATCCCTTAGAAAATATTATTTGGAGTATCTCCAAAAATAAGTCGTCTGTTTAATGAGATGGGCATAAATGGAAAGGAGATGAGGGGAAGTCGTGGTGTTTTTATCCTCTGTGGCAAGAGCACTTGTTTTCCTACCTAGTGTCCATTCCTGATATGAAAATACATTATTAAATCCTTATCAACAGGAAATAAAACAGAAGGGAGAACCAGCTGAGGTGAGCTAATAATGTCTGCTAGCTACCTGATTCTTTTAGACCTCCTGCAGAGTACCATCACTCTGGCAGGAGTATCAAGGAAGTTATGGTGACTTTTGAGCCTCAATTCAGGTTTTCTTAAGTCATCTGTAGGAGAGTTGACATTCTAATTGCTCCATAAATTGTTTCAGCTCAGAGTTTGTTAAGCACTGACACATTTTACTGAAAAAAATAAAGGTATGTAATTTGACACAGTGACAGATTAATACCTTAGCATTAGATTGGCAGAACAATTAGACGGCTTAAATGTTTCCTACATCTTAATGTCTATGCTTCTTCAGGAAGCCACAGTAAGTCCTGCTTTTCTGAAGGATATGTTGCCATTTCAGCGATAGAAATAAATCAGGCTATCAAAGGATTTAACAGGATTACAAGAAGTCTTGCAGCAATTACATTTGAATCTAGAAAATTAAAATCTGGGGAATTTAGGTTCAGCATGGTGTATTTAGTATGGTACTCACCACTGGTATCCCATAAGCGGATACTTAGTTCTCATTATACATATGCAATTGGTTTTGTGAAAGAAAATAAAATAATACAGTCTGAGCTACAGGATAAATACAATTTAAACAAGAGAAAATTTGTGCATTTACTGGCCTTTCCCATATTTGTCTAAAAGTCAGCTTGTTTAATTTGATTTCACTTAACGGTAATATAACATTTTATGTTATTGTCCCCCACTAACAAATATCAGATCAATATGATTTTGGCCTGTAAGAGTACAAGTATGGGGGTTTTTAGTGTAAAAAACCCAAAACCCATAGATCTGTTTTTAATATAAACTGTCTTTAAGTAAGTTGTGAAATAGTAGTGATTCCTTGAAGAACACAAGATGCAACTGGCAAAAATTTAGGCAAGAATTTTTTTTTTCAAGTTGTTCTATAATTAGGGAAACAATTAAAGAATATTATACAATAACCTGTTGGAGGTAACTATAATAGAAATAACTATGACTATGTGGAATCTCAGTCAGAAATACTGTTTCTGGATAATATTTCCTTATTACCTGGGTGATATTTCTTTGATTATAGGTCTGAGTCATTTTAAGTAGCTATACAGACTATACAGACTGGTGTAGTATATTTAATAAGTGTAAAAAAACCCCCAAAATTTTATGCATTCATTATCTTATTTGACTGCTCCTTCCTAAAACATAAACAGATAATATTCCAGGGAAGCAAAACAAAAATATCATATAAGATATAAACACTTGTGAAATTTTGATTCTTACCTCAGTTTCAGGTTTAATGGACTTCAGAGGTGTGATATGTTTTGCACCACTACAGATAGAAGCAATATTCATTCTTTAACTTTGTGAAGAAACTAATTGTAAAATAGGATGGATGTATTTTTTCTCAGTGTCCTAGTCTAGGGCAAATCTGGGAGAAAACCTCTGAATGGGGTCCCTCCAGAAAGCAAATTCAAGCAGCCCGTTCCCCAACGAGGGAACGGTTCAGGAAAAGATTTCCTTGAAGAAAAGTGGAAAAAACCTGTTTATTTAACAGAAATTGAATAATATTAAACAATAAAGCCTCTCACTGGCAAACCCAGGAAAGTTCTTGCCATGGGGTGTAGCTCAGCTCGACCAGTCTCCTATCAGTTCCTCCAGTACTGTAAAATGCCGAGGCCCAGGCCCTGGTGGGACACAGGAAGGAGCTCCAGGGGTTTGTCTAGGTTTTCAGTCTAGAGCAGGTTTGACAGATCCAAGGAAAAAGAAAAACCACAGTCCAGGGAACTTCTCTGCCTCAGCTAGCTAAAACTAACTAAAAGCAAAGGAGAGCTCTGTCCCACTGTCTGTCCATGCTGCAGACAGCACAGTCTGAAGAGAGATGTGGGGCAGTGAATGCTGTTTCTGCAAACAAAACTGCGGCTTCTTCCTTCCCCTCTTCACTCTCAGAACCAGTAAGTTACAGAACCTAGTGTGTAGCAAACCGAACAGGTGACTGAGGATACAAGCATCATAAAGTCACCTCAGGCCACTCAAGAAGAAAGACTTTATAGATGCTAAATTCCAATGTTGGAACTTGAGAGTGGGCAGGATGTTTTTATCATTATGGGCTTTATGTTTCTGTATTCCTTTGATTAACACCTGAATTAAGTGGTCCAACTGTTTCTAGGTTTTGCCTGTAGTTTTATTAACATAAAATTTTAAAGAGGATTCTAAAATTGAATTTTGGTTGAACTGAGGCCCACTGTCTGAGGTTGATTTATTAGTGAGTAAGTAAAGAGTCTCAACCCAAAAGCAGTTAAGAATTGGACTGAGGCCAAAATACATGAGAATTGGCAATCACATCAACAGAACTGTAGAGCTGAAGGGACACTTTAGAGGTCGTTCACTGCATTCTTTATTTTCTAAGGTATGATTTGCTACGTTTATGTTATCCTGGGAAAAAATTTCTTGACATTTGTAAAACTCCTTCCAGATTCTGCAACCCTCCATTACTACTTCGTTCATCCTCAAAGATTTTTTCTGATTTCAACCCGATTTGTCATTGTTGCAATCAAGACATTACCTCTGGTCTTTTTCACTATAGGCATACAAAACAGATTCTTTCCACTCTTCTTTTTTTCTGTCCTGTTTGATACATTAACAATGCTCTTTTCTACCTTATCTACTTTCTCGTCTCACTAATTCACTTTCATTCATCTGTTTCTATTTTCCTATGAGATTGCTTTCTTTGTTTTATTTTTATTAGTTTTAATTCTAAAGGACTATTTAAAAGCATTTACTTCCTTTAACATGTCACTCTGGTCTCTCTTGAAATTTCTAAGTATTAGTGACGTGGAGTCAGAGCAAAAGGAGTAGCTGGCTCAGCAGGTGAAAGTCTCCAGCACTCACACCAGGCATGGGCCAGCCTTGAGCAGAGCTCTGGACCCAAGTGCTGGCTCAGAGCCACGCTCTGCAAACACCCAAACACCGAGGGCAGGAGCGAGGATGAGAGAGAGGCCTCTCATGGGATTTCCAAAGAGGTTTATTCTCCTGAAAGTTCTCCCACAAGAGAGCCCAGATCTCAGATCACAGCCACTGATCTATAGGGGAGGAGCAAGGGGAGGGGATGAATGAGCCTGTGAGGGAAACTCAGGGGAGGAGAACAAGGAGGGGTTTACAAAGTATAAACCAATAAAGGATCACAGTGGGAGGGAAAAGGTTACATAAACCAATGAGGGACTGAATAACAGGGGATGGACAGGGAACATTCGGGAACAAGGGGCAGTTTCCAGAGTGGATTGGCAGCTGGGATAGGAGGGCACACCTCGGATAAACTATTTACATAACGGGGTGTGGGGGGGTGGTGTTACAATTTTACAGTATAAAAGTAATTAAATCAAATATAGTGAGCAAAAACCATGATGTAACGTATTAGGACTTTTGAAGAATCACAGCATTGAGTCTTGCTGGTTTTAGGGATTGTTTAAGAGTAACTATTATTTTCCATCATTTTTCAAGTAAAATACTGAAAATTCTCAATTTCATTCTAAATTCTTCATTTTTTGTTTATATATTTATTTCCTGTGCATTTAAAAAAAATCAGATTTTCAGAATTCATTATTTTATATCATCCCGTCATACTTTGTCTCACAATATTAATCATTCCATCAATATACATAAAACCTTTCTGTACTCTCAAGTATTTTCTTAAGCACTGAAAGGAACTTTAGAATTAAGCATGATATACATGAAATTATTCTAGCCCAAAAGCAATTAATATATTCATTATTTCACTGTGGTTGGCATATCTCAAGCAGTGGCTTGGTGTTTGACTTTATTCAGTAAGGCTGTTTCAGAGATGGCATGCACTATCTCTGCAGTACATGATAATGCCACATTCAGAATGACAGCAGTCCAAGCCTCGGGGCACTAAACGCTTCTTGAGATATGTTCAATTGCTGTTTAACTGTATTTAGCCTAAGGTATAGAGAAAGAAATTGCTGATGCTTTCAAACATGCTTAAGTATTTTCATAGTGTCTTAGCATGTCAGAATATGCCACAGCACAAACTGGGGTGCAGCTCCTGCATTATTTCAATCAAGAGGCAAGAATTGTAGCTGTATATCCCTGAAGACCAGATTTCTTTTTCCCCCTTAAACAGTGATTTTCTACAATATGTACTCAGCTGTCCCTCAGCTGTTTTCTGCATTATTGTTCCCTGATCATGTTGTCAATACTTGTTATTCTTAAAGAGCTCAATTGTGTCCCTGATCACACAGCCCATAAAACAGTCATGGCTTTTAATATAAAAACCATGTTAATGTACTCCACTTTAATCATATAATGGTGTTTCACTTGCATTTTGGATGATCTTCTGAATGTAACATATTTGTATATAGAATACAGAAAAAATGGAGCTCATCCAAACCATCATCTATTTCTTTACTATATAACTGTTATTCTTTTTCCTTTTCTCACAGTAGCTGGAACTACTCCTCATGCACTTTTCCTCAATAAATGGAACCACGCAGGGTTATTATGTGTTTGTCAATGTGGAAAGCAAAATCTGCATGTAGTCATTGATTTGTCATAGATACTATTTAGAACTCATCTGCCAATGACTCCTCAGATCCTGTGAACCAAGGTGCATGGTTTACAGAAGCACTGTTGCACTGCTGTAGTACTGTATGGCTACTGTGGTTTTATATTCCTCCAAGGGAAAGGTCTACAGCTAAGAATGAATGTTTTCTGAAAATGTTCAAATTATTGTGTCTAGATATAGTGTCACTATTGATTTGGAAGGTTTTCCATCTCCAGGGACAAGTGGAACAGAACTTTTGCCAGCTTAAGTACATCTTAGGTCTCCTGTTACCATCAGCTTTGTGTGTGGTTTACAGAAATGAAAAAGTGAAGATCTCTTTACATTTTTCTCCAGTGTCTGTCTAGAACCATGTTATGACTATAAAATTTATTGTACAAGAATGGTTGTTTAAAAATGTGTAGAGTGGATCAGAGTGAGCATTCTTGAGTATATTTCTGAAATGTGTGTGTAAAATGAAAGCACATAACTTGTAACGTGTAGAGTCATAGAATGCATAGGGTTGGAAGGGAACTTAAAAAATCATCTAGTTCCAGTCCCCAGGTGTACTTGCTAACTACTGAGTTCATAATACTGTTTATGTCTCTGTTGAAATATATTAACCTCTTTCCACTAGGAATAGGAGGAGAGAAACGAGTAGAAAACTGTTTGGTTGCAATATTTTAGCTAGTTTCTTTGGCATTAAACTGGAGATAGAACATCATCTTTCCCCTGTCCAACCTGCTGTGGTAGGAGCTTTCTTTTTTTGGTAATAAGGGACTGTACTAATACTAAGGGAACAGTCAGCTACAATCAGCAGAAACATTAGCATACATATAAATATCTCCAATCGCTTAAATTCTTTTGTACAAAGTTTTATGGAAAATATAAAGCATATCACAGGAATTACCTGCAAATGTTTAAGGATTTGTTGGATGAATAGTTACTGAAGTTTAAAAACATATCTAAGTTTTATAAGATAACTTAAAAATTTGTGGTGGAAAGTTCTATCAGATACAATGACAAAGTAGATTTTAAGGCCCTTTACATTAATGTTTTCCAATTTTTTCCCAAGCTGAAATATGGCAAGTGAAATCTGTTTTAAAAGTATTCATTTTTGAAGTCTCTATTTGCATGTACACCTAAGTTTTTTTCCAAATATCTGCATTTTGGACGCTGGGTTTACAGTGGTTGTGTTAAGCCACTCTGATCTAGACACACCATGAGAAGATACACTTGAAAATAACTAAGATGATACCTTTTGATTGCATCTTCTGATGATCTTTTTTGTGCAGATAAAAGGTTGAATTTGACTAGTCTATATAAACTCTTAGAACTTTATCCCAAATCTACAGATTTCTGTATAAGAAGAAATATCACATATCTTTCTCACTAATTAAAATTGTGATTTTTTTTCTGGTTAATAAGGGGAATTTTAAGCACAAATTTATCTTGATTTCCAGATATGTAACTGAAGTAGGAATCTGTTGTGCTGCTCCTTGATGATTTGCCAATTCTGCTGACAAATTGTTTGCTGTGTCATATTTCATTAGATTTGTCATCTCTTAGTAGGGTCACTACTGGAGTATTTAACTTTTAAACTGGGAAGCACTTAAAAAAGCATTTCACTTATGTTTAAATGAAAATTATACTAGAGGACATGAGTAAGTTTATTTTTATTCTCAAATTTAGAGATTTCTCAAAACTCCATGGGCTAGGTAATTTAACATGTTGAGCAGAGTCCCTACTCTGCAAAAGAGTATCTGATCTCTTTCAGTGAATTATCAAAAATGCAGTTACTTCGTAGCTAAAGAGGTGGTACAGAAAAATGCAGCAGTTTATCCAAATTAGGGGTTAAATCACTGTTATCAAGGGCAGTCTTCTCTGGCTGGACAGGATGAAAGACTGCTAGTGATAGTGGGCACGCCCATTATCTATACATGTAATCACATATACATGCCCATTACAAGGAAAGAGTTAGAAAAGAATAAGAGACAGGCGGTGTTCATCTGGCACAGAACATAACCAGACAAACTTATTACCCAGCAAAGGATTTACATGTGACTGGCCCTTTTATCACCTTATATCTCTGTTTCTCCACTATCACCTAAAGTCCTCACTTGTCCTCCCAATGGTTTCTGCCCTAAACATCATCCTACATCCTTTGCTATCCCAAATTCCTTTTCCGCATATCTTATAATGTGCTCTACATACCTAGACAGCAATCCCCAGCATTACACAGAAGGATGAGTTTTCCTCCTGAATCCTTATTTTGAGTTCTTCTCTGCTACTATA
Organism: Anthoscopus minutus; assembly: GCA_013399455.1. NCBI lineage: Eukaryota > Metazoa > Chordata > Aves > Passeriformes > Paridae > Anthoscopus > Anthoscopus minutus. Next base: position 23,366 of record VWYI01019098.1, read on the forward strand.
TACCCCTGCATTCCTCTGGGCCTGGACAGATGGACCTTTGAGGGTCTGATTGCCCTATGGTGGGCCTAGGTAGGTCTGCCAGGTATTCTTTAGGCTAGTATTGCTCTTCCAGTGTCTCTCTGAGCACTTCTGTGGGTGTGAAGATAAAGTTTATCATATAACCCAACAGGGCAACTCAGCAACACACTGATTTGGACGTTTTTGCTTCTTAAAACAGCATTTCAACAATTTTAAATTGTTAAAATTATAAGGCTGAATAGTACATTAAGTCCTTGAGCTTTACAATAAGGAATTCCAGTATTTGTCCAGAAGTGAATAGGAGAACCACTACAATGTAGAATTTTACATTTTCAAGTGCATGATTCAAAGACCACCAGCAAGGGGAGGATTTTTTCATGCTAAAAAGACTCCATCTGATATAACGAGATGCTAATTGTTTCAATCTGAAAAAAAATCCAAATTCAAACAACAACAAAATAAAATATTTTCAATAAACATCTATTCTTATGTTTTAAATAAAGGTCAGATATATTGCATTGATCACCAGTTGCTAATATTATGTCAGAGTAATAATTAAAATAATTGAAGTAAGCATAATGTTTAATGGTCATTTTTTTTTTAGAAATAAGATGTTGGTTCAACTAATTTCTAGAGATTTAAGGGAACTGACCCTGTTGTAAAAATATGAAAAATTCTGCTTAAAAATCAAAGTACATCAGGGCAGCTGAGCAGTCAGTTATGCTTTTTATCTTTAGGGAGAGTCAGAAAAATACTGATTTAGCTGACAAACAGGATTGTGCTGTTATAATCCATAGTATTACACTCTTCACTTGAAAAAAAATATGTGACTAAGGGAAAAAGTCTTAAAAATAAATTGGGGTAAAAAAATTTTAAAAAGAAAACCCTCAGTTCCCTTCTCCTGGTTTTACAAGTCTTAGTTACAGGGTTACTCAGTTATCTAGACACCAGGGCTGTTTCCTCATGAAAGCCAGTGATATTTCCTTGAAATATGAAATTTTATACAGTATTCAGAACACATACAGTAGATTCTATGAAATGTTGACACCTGTCAATAGTAGCAAATAACGTACACACTCTTTAAAATACTGCAACAAATTATTCATTAAATTGATGTTTAAATGCTTGAAAAAATCAGGAGAGGATGAAGATAAATCTGACTTTCAAGAGCTTTTGCAATTCTATCAGGATTAAATCCACATATGTTGAAATAAAATATGCTTTCTCTGAAAGCACCTGTTCTAAATATTTTAAATTAAAATGCTTTATTCTGGAGGAGTGAAGGATTTTTGGTTGTGGGGTTCTGTTTGTTTGTTTGTTGGAATTTTCATCATTTGAGAACACAAACCAAAAGTAACAGAATGAAGGCTGAGCAGGCCTTTGAAAGAGTTTTTATAAGGCACATGTTATTACAGGCAAAAATTACTGTTCACAACAAGTTTGGTGTTGTAGTGAGAAGGTAGAAAGATGCCACAGCTCATATGAAATACCTGACTATATTTCCATGTTGAAGTTCCTTGCTACTTTCTAAAATAATTGATTTTTTATAAAAGAAACCTAAATATTTAATCAAATAAGTCATGTCATATGAAAGTCATATCAAACACACTATAAAAATTTATTATTTTATTTATGTTCTTTTTCAACTTTGTTTGAATATCATGTTGTTACTTTGCAGACAGTTTCAGTTACTCCTTTAAAGTACACTCTACCTGAATAAAACAAGGTTTAAGCATCTTAGCCATTCCTTAAAATAGTTGAGGCAGCTTTTAAATTCAGTTGTATGCAAATATCAAAATGCAAATATTAAATACACCTGCATTGCAAACAGGTAGGAGTCAATCCTGTAAGCCCCTGAACTTTGCTGATTTTCAGTGATAACTCTCACAAGTACAGAAAGCTTTGACAAAGTGAACAGCAACAGGACACCTTCTAACACAGCAAGTCACATATAAAATGTTTCTCTTAGGCAACACTCAGTTTCATCCCATGCCCTACCATTCACATATACACACAGAATGGCTTTATTTGTACTATTGATAAAGTTTATAACCAGAAGTTTTGCATGCTTGTGCAATTACTGATTGTACAACTTATGTAACAGACTGTGGACTAACAACTCAAGTGCTCAATCCTCAGAAATACAAGCAGAGGTTTACATTGTATGAAAATTCAGTCCCTTTGCCAATAACAGATCATGCTGATTTTAAGACTATTAAGTATGTTTGTAAGTATTTGCAAGGTGCAGGGTTTAAGGATCCTTCCACATAAATTCAGAGTATTCTCTACAAAAACATTAAAGGAAAGGTATTTTTAATAATTTCTAGAAAATTGGCAGTATGAAATTAAGTGCTTCTTTGACTCTTTCAGACATCGAAATTAATTCAGTACCTAATGCCAAATGTTTCTGGAATTGATTTACGGGCACAGGAAGATTAATAGCCTTTTTTTTTCAGTTATTAAGGTTGAGAATAACTGTACAGATCTGCTTGTTGCCTCTGGGCACATGCACTGTGCAAAAATTATTACTGAGGAACTTACTGCAACATTCCTACCAAGACCTTTAAAAATACCTTTTGTGAATTTAAGGATTCTGTTTCAATGGCAGTCACTGTAACATTAATTTGTAAAGACAACTCTCTTTTATTTTCAGATTCACGGCCTCTACCAGATGTAGCCCTAACAGGGAAGTGCACCCGAGAATGTGATGAATATGGCCACTCAGACTCCTGCTGGATGCCAGTCCGCACTTCTCCGGAGAGAAAGCAGAAGAGCCAGCCAAAACTCTCCACTTTCATGCCTGTTGATGAACGGGGCAGTCAGGAAAAGCTGGCCAATGGAGAAGCCTCCCTCATGGGTGATCGCAACAGAAACCTCCTTAACAAAAAGTTGACCTCATCCTATGAGACCTTCAGCGCAGCTAGTTTCAGCAAAAATGAAGAAGGCAATCCAGAGGATATCCCCCTTACACAGACAGGGGAATACAAGCCATCTCCTGTCAATACTCTAACTAGAAGAGAAGTTTACCTGTAGGCTAAAAAGCAGCAACAAAGTTCTTTCATAATATAAGAAAGAAATGGGGCAAAAGTCTTAAAATCACAACAATTTTAAGAAAAAATGTGAAACAAAAAAGAGGGGGCCACCAAAGAGACAAAAGATCTGCCTGCCACTTCTGCCTCCATAGCAGGCATGTAATTACACTGTCTGCCTGACTATACTGTACAATGTAGAAAACATTGTTGTTACTTGCATGTCTAATTCCCCCTCGCTGATTTTTATTTTCCTAGATCTATGGTTGCAAATTACTCCCATAGTAGCAAGCTTGATTAAAAAGAACACAACACACTGTTGTTTCCCCTCTGCAGAAGCATGAATTAAGCCACTCATTTTGTTTGTTTGTCATCTGGCTTGTTGAGGATAACAGGTCAGGGAAAATGTATTCAAAACATACCATCTGAATATTGCTGATCCCCATCAGGGACAATCCTTCAGAAACCATAAAGATATAGGATAAATATAAAGGAATAATCATTAATAGGCACTTTGTGAAGACCACAGCTTTAATATTCTCACCTCTTATCTGAGGCTGGAAGCAACAGAAATACGTTCAGCCTGAGACTGCAGTCAGAAACATGGCACACTTTCCTGTGATTCATGAACTCTGGTTCTGTTTTATCCATTGAACAAATGCGTCTTGCTGTCTCTTTCTCCCTTTCTCTCTCATTCTCTGTAATGATTATTTCGATGTAAACACAATTACTAACACTTATACCATAGGATAGCAATGATAAACTGTGGAAATCATTATTTTGGGCAAGACTAACATTCAGCTGGGAAGATTGTAATAACAAAAAGGCCAAAGATCACACAAATGGATCAGGGGAACACTGCTAAGTATTGGGGCTTGACTTAGAAAATAAATGTATTCACAAAAAACCACATGTACTCATAATACAGCTTCAGTTAAATTCTATGCAGCAGCACAGTTCACAAGCCCAGATGACAATTTTTTTTCCAGTGTGGTTCAGTTGAATGCCCAAAGGAACTGATTTTTTTTTTGTAATGACATGATATATTGCAGCACATGCTGCATATGATATGCTGCATATGCTAGTTCCAGGGAATTTTTAAGATCAAAATTTAAAAATAATAGTAGAAGAGAAGACTGTGTTGGTGGGAATGCTTGATGGGAGGGAAAATGGTGGACAATAGGATAATGCAGTAACAAGAGAACATTACAACTTGGATACAAAAGCTTCTATTCAGATTGCAAGACATGTTTGCTAAGTCTGGTCATCAGTGTTGCAGCTTATCAACTGCTTCAATTATGTCAAAGATGATGATAATAAAAGCTTTCTTGAAACCAAGTGCATTAAAACCAAGTGCAATACTAAATGATATCAAGACTCAGAACATTTAGCATTAGTCAAAAATGGTCTGAAGAGAGTGTTATGATACCTAGGAGGTCAAGATGACTTAAAATGAGTCCAAGCTACTGTAGTATGCAAGAGCTGTAACAATTACCATGGTAAGTGCTTCTTGGAAGGAAGAGGAAATGAAACAGGGTTTTGTGCAATAAAAGCAACAAAACATGCAGAACATCAACCAATTGCTCTGTAGTTGATGCTGTAGTAATAATCACAGACTGAGCTCAGACATTCAGACAAAAGTGACAATCAAACAGCAAGGACAGCTCAAGGACGGGGAAAGCGTTCAAATCCCTGGCTGTTGAACCTGGCGCGATGGCATGGCTAGATGGCTCTAGTAACTGTAGTCATAACGTAGCTTTGGGTAGTTTCTTGCTTTGAAGAATTGCATAGAAATAACCTTAAACAGCCTAAGGTAGAGGTTGGTAAATCCAAACAACTCATCACACTTATCCTTTGAATTCACTTCTCCATATAGTGGGTTGTGCCATTACTGGTCTTTTCATTCTCCTCTCTAAAGTTTGCTTTCTTCAAGTAACATTAGTTTGTGTATAGCAGTTATGATGAATGGGACATTTTAGAAAGAAAATATTAAAATCAAAGATTAATAATGATTGAACATTTTTATGTTTAATTATTTAAGTACTATGGAGAGATGCAAGCTAGTACTTTGTTATGAGACTGCGTATAGCAGTTACTGCTTTGTATAATCTGTAAGTACCTGTTTAAAAATGCTTCTAAAAATGCTAATGTAATGTAAACACATTTTTCTTGCACGTTTCAACAGAATACACAATTGCATAACACAAATGTTCAACAGAACTTGATTTAATAAGACTTTATTTAATATTACACACAAGAAAATAAATTAGGTAGCTGGGTTCCGTATATTCTTAGACACTTTTTCTACAAGGCTAATAATGCAGGTCATAGACCTTCAGATTAAATGGATCAGCAGTCACTCACCAATTTTTGCACCACATAAGACCATCATGAAATAATTTTCTTGTGTGCATCTCCTTAGATCTAAAATGCGTGTGAAAGAATTTTTTTAAATTCTATCTACTGTAAGTATTCACAGTAATTCTTGTGGAACTAGCCACTATTAATATGCTGATTACTCTTCTGACCTGGCATGACATACAAATATATTTTGTGTTTGTATTTTTCCTCATTATTTGAAATAGGTTAAATCTGGTGCCACTCCGTAAATAGAGTGCTTTTGTATAAAAAAATAAACAAATAAAGCTATAAAAATAATTAGGGTGAATGCAAAATATGCAACTGTGCCTTTTATACCTATTATTATGGTAAAGTGGTAGATGGGTTTGGACACTGAGGGGTAAGGAGCTATTCCCAACTTTTTTGAACCTGTATATTTACCTGTGTTTATTTTCTGAGAAATTATAAATGATATATTTAAAAACAAGACTTTTGCCAAACTCAGTTAATGGACCAGTCTTAAGCA
>VWYI01019100.1:0-31449 GCA_013399455.1 Anthoscopus minutus
CTACATTGTACTAAGCATGCGTGCTTAGCAATTCTCAAGGCTGGCAACTTAAATACATTGAACCATTCCTTAAAATACTTTTACAGTTTTGTCTGGACCACAACTGAAGTATGTCACTGTTGGAGGTAATGCCAGTGTATGCATTTTATATATATGTGGATGTACATACATACCTATTTTATATATAAGGTATACATGTAGATATTATATATTATATAGAGATAGATAAATACATAGATAGATAGATAAGATAGATAGATAGATAGATAGATAGATAGATAGATAGATAGATAGATAGATAGATAGATAGATAGATAGACAGACAGACAGACAGACAGACAGANAGATAGATAGATAGATAGATAGATAGATAGATAGATAGATAGATGGATGGATGAACAGTTTGTCACAGTGAAAGACATTTCAGTTGTTAGAAAGTTCAGGTTCACATTTTGTTTCCAAGTAATGGCAGCATAGTTAAAACATTTTCGAAGACCTGTCCAAGTACCAGTCTCACAATCAAGATGGCACTAGTAGTATAAATGGAGAAAAATAGTCCTTCGTTAAAAAATAGTACAGTTGCTCATACTCTGATGTAACCTGAGCAGCACCAGTGCTACTGATGGTAAGAGACAGGAAGCTATCATGCAGTTATCTGCAAGCTCAGAATAAAAAATATTCTTGAACAAATAAATGTGGACACATATATTAACAAAGAAAGAAAAGGAAAGAATGGAAGTACTATGTCTAACACATGAGGAGCAAAAAGGAGATCTACAAAACTCTATGGTTATGTATAGCTGACCTTAGGAGGCACCCTACTGATGGATGTGCCTTCTCTGCAATGAGCTGAATTTCACTGAAAGTGCTTAATATATTTCCTTTTACCTAAACTGGTACTGTAGGACTCCCTCAATTCCAGTAGGACACTAGCAGAGTCACTGTGGTCAGATAGAGCTCAAAGCCCCATGAGTTCTGTGACTCGGAAGGTGAAAGTCTACACAAAATGGAATAATGGTTTTGCTTGGTCTTTGCTGTAGGACAGAAAGGGCAGCAGACTTTATTACTTATCACCTAGCCTTTGGCTTGGTTTAAAGCTGAGAACACACCATCAGTCAGCCCCTCATGTCCTGGCCTGAGAGGTGGAGCCACATCTAACCTTTGGCAAAGTGAAGCCTTTAAGGATCTTTGTTTCAGTATTGAGGGCTGTGTTTCTATGAGGAGAGATAGCCATTATATAGCACAGAAACACAGAACATGTGATTACTGTGTGTCAGATCTCTGGAGAGAGGGTGTTCATCTGCATATGCTGTAAGAGTTCATAAAACACAGTAAACTGCCTGAAAAATTTGCATAATGGAAAGTCATCATTTCATTTTTTCCTATCCATTTGAGAGACACAGAGAACACCAATTATATCTCAGCAGTCATCATCTTAAAGGATTCTGTTCACTTCAGGGGAAGTACCTGGTAATACTTCAGTGGGGCTAGGCTTTTGCCTTGTGCTCATCAGCCACTCTCATCAGTTTAACTCCAGAATCAAAATAGTATGTTATTAAACTAGAAGAAAATTTTCTTCAAGATTTTATGCAAAAAATCCTCACCACCACATTTGTTCTATGTAACTTATGCACTTGTAGAGTCATGTAAGTTCAAGAGAAAATATCAGAACAGTACCCTTCAAAAAAAAATCAATTTTTTTTGATTTTTCAAGAAGCAGGATTTCATTAACAGCATCATACAATAAAGCTTTGCCATCCAGTTTGGGTGATCTCAGGTTACGTATGTGTCATTTAACATTTGAACTATGTCAGGAAACTGACATTAATTCATATTTTCACTTGAATATTTTCAAATTCATACTTTCACATATTTTAAGTTACTTCCTCCAAGACAAGTCCTCAAGTGATTAACCTTCTCCTGCATGTATTTGCAGTATATAATTATTTGAAACCAGAAAGAATACTATGGCTTTGTGCATCCAGTCATCTTGGATATCAGTGAAAATTACTCAGACTGAAAGGGATGTGTTACTGTAACTCACTCCTGTTTATATGCCGCAAAATATCACCCACTGTGGGTGGCGGGGGAACCTCCACCATCATGCTGATTTGTTCTGTTACTACATGTTCTTTGAGATTATCAACAGCCTGCAAAAAATGAATTTGCCATATGTCTATACTCAGCCATTCTCCACTTGGTTGAATGGACAATTCCTATTTTGTAGAGATCTGGATTTTACTCTCTTGAATCATACTGAATGGAGAGACTTAGTACCCAAGTAAATCAAATGATCTAAAGCAAAGCAGGACAGTTATGATCATCTATCTGACCTTCTGCACCACATAAAATTCCATGTAGTTGTAGCTCAGTCAATTTGTGTTTTGAGTCAGGCTGTCTATTTTAGGAGTCTATCTGCCCTTTTAGTTAGCTGCAGAGAGCCTGAAAGTAAGGGGCAGAGCATCAAACATTTTTCTAAAGAAAATGGAACAAGAAGAAGACAATAGCTATGCAGTCTCACCCATAGAAAATTACACTTCTAGGAATGATGAGATAATTCAGGATTGTGCAATAGTGCATCAGGTTTAGACCATATTCTTAGCTACTGTACAATGCTGCTGAAGAATTTCAAGTTCTCTGTGTATCCTCTTTTTTCTCTCCTGCAGTCACATGAAGATATAACATTTTCTATAAAATAAAGGAAATTATGAGTACAAGAAAAGGATTGTCATTTCAATTGAGGGCAATCAGATCAGCTGCCTGCAGAAATACTTCTGGTCCCTTCACTAATTTTTGGGGAGCAGTCTCCCCACAGTCACTAAGAATACTCTTTCTGACAAAATCTGACATATTACATCAAAGCACAAATACAAATGTGGCTTTATTATCTAAAGTTACAGGATACACCACATTAACTCTTATTTCCTACAAGATAAGAAAAGCTATAGCCAGGTAAGATTGACCAGATCTTAAACACCACCACAGTGGGATGTCCAAGTTCTGGCACTATTTCTCAGGTTTTTGTGCCAATCTTTGATGACATGAGATGGGAATCTCTGTTTCCATTGTTTTTTCCTCTCTTTTTTTGTACCACATCCATCACTGCATGTAATGCAGTATTAGTTTCTTCTGTTAGATCAGGACATTATCATAGCCTGCCACAGACAATGATTGCTGTTTTGCAATCCCTGCTGGTAACTATGGTGCTCAGACCTGCCTCATTCCAGTCAGTATGTATCACTAGTCTGTTTTCAAGACAAGTAGTATTCTTTGTTACTACATAAGATTCTCTTTGGTTACACACTCATTAACTTCCTTAGACATCAATATTACTTGAAGGATAATGCCTACCCTTGACCCTATAAACTGTTTTTATAACTTACACTCTGCTGCAAAGCCTTTCAGGAACAACAGACACATGAACTTCAGGCTGCACCTTGGTATGGGACATGGCCTATGAGAACAGTGTGTGCTATTTAATGGTGCAAGGCTTACCTTCAGTCTTCTCTCTGCTCACCATACAAGAGTGAGCCAGTTAGAAGAGAAAAGCAACTACACCAGCAGAGCTTCCTCATGGCTGCTGGGGGAGCCAGAGGCAGGGGAAAAAAGACGATCTTTCACTAGAGGATGCTATGTGCACTCCAAGCACAGAAGCAAGGATCCACCAGAGAGGGGCAATGGCACCTAGAAGACAGGAAACTTGTGGGGAGGAGTGGGTGTAAGTGGGTTAAGAAGGGATATGAATAAGCAAGGAAGGAAAAGCCAGGTTTGAGATTGTGAAAAGTAGGACATTCCACATGTTGCTTGACTGGAGTGGAAGTCATTTCTGAGGGGAAGAGGGACAGGAAGCATTTTGGCAGAGAGGTGGAAGATAAAGACAAGATCTGGCACAGGCCAAAGCATATGTCCATCTAAACTATCACAGCAAGGAAACTTGGGAACTGCTAGTTTTGTGAAATGAACAAAAAGTAAGAATGACCTCTTCTTATTTTAAATATTGATTCAATGTATTGCCTTGGGCAAGGAATTGGTTAGATGGAATTAATTATGTCTATCTACCTATTTCAAAGCGCAGCTGCAAGGATTAATTAGTCATTGTTTGCAGATTTCTTTGAAGATGAAAATGTGGAACTGTATAATTAAATGAAATCATTAGCTGTAAGGTTATGTGACTTTGATATCTTCCAAAAATACATAAATTGATACCGTAACATCTACTATTTCATTCTTAGGCATATTCGTAATCTTGGATAAAAATTAATAGTGCCTGTAAAACATTACTACAATGGTAACATGAATGAATTCTATTCTAGAAATAAGGCTACATTAATATTATAAAGTTTGAAGCCATTAGACTTAGACATACATAAAGCTTCCTGTTGATATTCAAAGACTTAGTGAATTTGCTGTTTTAAACTACTGTTTCATCTACAGAAACCAAATTTCTGGTTGCTTTCCAACAGTCAGGAATTGTAGCTGATGTTCCTCACAACAGCAGTGGAACTCCACTGAAGAGAAAGGAATGTGATAGTACATCTGATACGGATTACAGTCTAGCCTTGGAGTTGTGCCTCCTGGAGTGATATGATTGACAATGTGCACACATTTCACTGTCTTCTCCAGGACAATCTTGGACCACAGCACACAGGAAGGGGGACAGGTCTTGCCCATCTGCCACTTTAAATGAACTGAAATACAATGATACTCTGTTGGGCATACAGCTTCAGAAAACATCAACTATGAGAGACCTACTAAGTCAAAAGAGGCTGCACAATTTCATATCATCATCTCAGGCCAGACGGGCTAATACCTCTGAACATCTGACATTCAGTGAGGTTTTTTTGTTCTGCACACCTGTTCACACAAGTGTAACAGAAGTTCCTGTGTGCTTTTTCACCATGGTATCACAGTGCTATCACCATGATATCACACTGAGTCACTTTATACCTATGGAAGTCACAGTTTCTGCTGATACTTGAATTTGTCAATAAAAATTACCTGAAACCATAATAAAAGCTGCCATAGAAAGTTTCTAGGCTAGACTTGTTACAAAAGACTTTACCTTTTTTTTGTAATGGAACTTTATGAAATGTTTCTGAAAGGACACAACAACTTCTCCACAGTTTCCTTCATTGTAGATGCTGCTTTGCATTCATATAACTACAATGACACAAAGCTTTGTTTTGAACTGGCTGATTTCCAAACAGCTTTTGTCCACTGATTTGTTGAAATTGGTGGGCAGGGAGAAGTGAAAGGGAGTTTTAAGATTCCTTCAGGCTCCAATCATCCTACCTAACTTTTCACATCTCCTGATATCCATACCACCCCCCCAGAGGACCCATCTGCTGGTAGGAAATTGTGCCTAGGGTGCTATACTTTTCACTTAAAGTTGCTGAATAGAAACAGAAGTTACCAAAATGGCTGAACAGAAACAAAAGATGACTATTTTTAACTTACCTATTTTTAGATCACATGCAGAGAGCTTCCTTTACTCTATTATGTCAAACCAATGCCTTGACCATGGAACTCAGGTCCTTATGCAATTCCATCATATCCTATGGAAGCAAATCTAAAGAAGATCTCAGCCAGAGAGCAAGTACTTCCTCCTTAGCATCTGTTTGGATTAATTCTCACCTCTACAGCCTCTTTTGTGTTCTCACCCTCACCTTGAATCCTGCTCTCCGTTAAGAAACTTACTGATTCTTAATTTATTCAGGAGATAACATCAATACTCACTCCCTTCAAATCTTCATTGCTTTCACCTCATCAAACACATCTTCATAACACAATCGTGTCATGTTTGTATTTCAAGATTTTCAGAAAGTCTTGAAATGTGTTTTAAAAATCACTGCCAGGCAAATTCTTTGAAAGGAATTTCTTTAACCAATGTCAATGTCCTGTTTTACCATACCAAAAATGCATTTTGATTATTAACAATATAATGAAGTTTTATAAAAAGATCTCCATTATTTATGGAAGTTGCTATTCAAGTGACATTGCTCATTTATTCTAAGTAATCACAGCTCCTAGAGTGAAATTGGAAGTAATATTACACAACATGAAACAGATGAGACTATATACATGTAAGAACTTTGCACTTTAATAGCATACTTGCATTTCTAACACAGAGATAATGCTTCCTAGATGGGGAATAAAAATCAGATTCTAATCATCGTGAATTTGTACATGAACAAAATTAATACTGAGTGTGTTCTTTGAGAAATAAACATAACATCCTCTCACCAAAAAATAGCAACGCTTTTAAAAATGATTTCCTCTTTAACACAGCCCCTTTTCCATGTGCAGAACAGATCATCTCCTGTTTAAATACCACAATCGTGACTACAAAATACCAGAGCCAGTCAATACTGAAAACACTTACAGGCTGTATATGTTCATAATAAAGAACAAAAATACAAAAGCACTTGCAAAAACAGATTGTGCACATTAGCTTCAGAGTAGCAGAGCCTTGCATAGTGACAGCCTTATCTTGATATTGTGATTTAATTTGCAGTGGCCATTTTTGCCTAACAGTCGTACCTGGCCCATCACTTATTTGACATAAAAGTCTTGCAAACCATTTTTGAAAGATGCATAAACATTCTAATGTCACGCCAGTATTACCAGGAATGGCAGTGAATATTATTTCCATTCTAATTATTTCTTTCAGATGCCTGTAATTATCTTGTTTGTTTATTTGTTTGTTTGTTTATTTAAAGTCAGTCAAGGAGGTGAGGCAGATGATAATAGTTACTTACATCACATGTAGCATTCATATTCTACTCTGAAACTTCTCTTTCTGAGGCTGAAAGACAATGAAGGTGATTAGCAAAGTTCTGAAGTCTCTGCAAAGGACATGAGAAAGGGCAAGATGGGGAATGATCTTACATATTCTCTATCAAATTACATGCTAGAGGGTAGCAGGGGAGCCTTCTTCAAAGACCAAGAGGATGTTGTAAAATAAACTATTAAATACTGCCCAGAAATCTGATATTTTTTTCTACCGGTGGAACACAGTAGTAAGAAAATTACTTTTCTTTGCACTCTGTATATAAAACACTATAGAATAAAACAGAATTATTTTCAGGTGGAAGGGAGCTTTAATGATGATGTAGTCTAACCACTTCTGGGCTGAACAAAAGTTAAGGAATGTTATTAAGGGCTTCAAAATGGAGACATTAATTCCTTCTTCCCTCTGTATTTTCTCTTGGCTATTCAAGATGCAAAATACTTGTTGCCAGAACTTTTTCTATCTCTTCACATGCCTGTGTAGATGGTTTACTATAATGAGGCCCTAATACTTACTGATGCCTTCTGGAGTCATTGTAATACCAATATTTAAAAATTAGCTAATTTCTATGTATAGTTCTACCACTGAATTAAAAAAATAATTCTGCTATTTCAGTGAATATCTATGTAGTTCAACTTGCAGATTTAGTACATGATTAGAATAATGTTTACCAATCATTCTAAGACATGGGAATGCTTAACTAAATGGAAAGACTGGAGTGTCTTAAATTCTTAAACTGAATGAATGGAGAGACTACTTCTAGTCTCTACAATAAATGAAGCATGTGACTCTCTAGAACATTAATAGCAACACCATACCCAGCAGAAATTGAATAAAATATAAAAAAATAGCATCATATTTGGAAATTTTATGCCTTCAGGATGGGTTCGATATTCAGTGACGTATATATTTTTGTCAATGACTATAAAAGGAGTGCTTATAATTGGTATTTTGCTCATTCCTCTTGCTATTCAATTAGATGTGGCTGATATATTAAGTGTTTTTCAGTAAGAACATAAGACATCAGCCTAGATAGCTTTCCAGAGCATTAGTCAATAAAGCAATAGCACAGCAGACGATAATGAAAAGGCAGAAGTTACAAGTGATTAGCACTGCGCTTTCTGAGACACTGCTCTTTGCTCATGTGAGATACTGTGCAGTGATGGTAACCCCTCTATACCAGATCCATGTAAGCAGGTAAGATTCCAACAGAAGGACATTTCTCAAGGCCTTCTTTCATTGACCCCCTCAGCTATTACAGCACTACAGAGCTACAAAACTAACTAGTACTTTCAGGTCAGGCATTAGATGTACCAATTCAAATATCCTGGAAATTTCAGAGTTTATCTGTGCCATCCATCACTCCAGAGTCACAACTAGGCCTTGGACATGTGATCATGGTAACCTAAGAACAATTTTTTTTCTGCAATTAAAGAGGAAAAAACTCTGGGCACTGTGGAACTTTCTATGAAGCTGATCTGCCTCAAACAAAAAGTTATACTCATGACAATATTTCTTCAAACAAAAAGTTTTACCCATGACATTTCTTCAAGCAAGAAGTTACAACAAATTTCCATCGGGCCATGATCCAAAGCTCTGGTTTTCTTTTTTTTGTTTGTTTATTTACAAAGGTAAATTTAGACCAACTGTACAAACAGACAACTGACCAAAAGGCTTTCTCCTGCTGTCACTCGCTCTTGCAACTATTAATCTCTATAATGAGAATTCCTCCTTCCTCTCCAGATACCCTTGTGCTGGCTGCAGCCCAGATTCTAGGATGCAGCATACACAGTTATCTTCTCCAAACCAAAGGCCTCAGTGCTGAGCCTGACATCAGCAGCTCACCTGAGTGAATCGTGAGCCACCACAGTTGGGACAAACAAGGTCCTCAGTAAAGCTCAAAATATCTCACTGAAGCTATTTTTTCTCTCCATACGTTAACCAATCTCAATATCTGAACAACAGCAGCTAACAGGGTTCATCACTAGAAGGTAGCTCAAGTGCCAGCAGAAACATGAACCAGAGGACATGAAGAGAGTGCCTAAAAGTAGAAGCACATACTCTGGAAGTGAACAAGAATGCTAGCTGTGATTACCAAGGAGATTCTGGAAGTAATAAGAGAAAATACCCAGTTGAAGCAGTAGCTTGCAAAATCCTAGGCTAGAAATAATGACAAAACAGACAGCCTGCTTCAAGGCTCTGAAGAAAGAATAGCATCTGCCATCCTCGTGTGCCACCTCTCTTCATTTTGTTGCTGCAATTCTGTTTCTTGTGCTTCAAGTTTTGCTTTCCACAGCATAGCCTACTGATAGGAAAAATAGTCTCCTGCTGCCCTTTGGTCTTATACCTTTTATAAAAAAAAAATAGTGCCTGTTAAAGGAAATCAGGTAGTCCTATTCACCTTCTTCTCCTATTGATCATTTTTCAATGACATTTCCAACAAAGATTCCAACACCACTTCTGGACAGGACAAAATCTGCAGTATAGTCTTTCTCCATAATTGCTTTAAAGGTCCTGGTGCCAAAAGACTGCTCTGTGGTACAATGGATTACCTACTTCAAAAAATAATGATGCTATATAAATTACAAAGCAGAAATATATTGATTTTTTTAGTGCAATCTACATTATATCTGCCAGCAGGCAACATGTAAATCACCTCTGAACAGAGCCCTTTGACCATGTGCCGTTTTTTTTACATGGTGATAATGTGCCACAAAGCATATGAAACAAGAAGTAGAATGGGGTCAAATGGGCATCTCTGCAGAGTATTAAGATAAAGGACTTTATAATTAAAACTGGAAGATCTAGTCATCTTAACACAGACTAGAGATTAGGATCAGTGCTTTTACAGGAAGATGAATTATACTGTGAGAAGTAGGGAATTTATCAGAAGGAAAATCCTGCTTCATGAAAGCAATTTAGTAAATGCAATTTCAGCTATGACTGTAAAAATGATTCTATGATGTATTAGTAAATGTCAGTTACTTGAAGTTTATTATTTATTCTATGTTCAACAGAATTGTCTTTATGCTCTGCTTAGAGCAACTGAAAAGAATCCATTCGCTCTGCTATTTTGTGGTAGGTAGTTGACCCACAAGCAATGGCATTTTTCCTACCACATCCCCTAAAATTACTAGCTAAGAGGATAACGGTACTGAACTTCTACAGCTATTATCAGTTTCTTCAGTCAAAGAGAAAAGGAAAATGGAAAAGAGTTTGTTTTCCTGCTAACAGAAACATGCAAAATTATTTTTTATTCTAATACACTAAGTAGGGATATTAAAATTGCTATGGTATTTCACATATTTTAGCAACATAAGCTGGGGAAAATCTGCACTTTCTTATATTAAAAAGCACTTTGAGTAAAATTTTTTTTAATGTCTCCCATAGCAGCAGCTGATATCATAACAAAAGTTAGATCAGGTGTTTGTTAATGAATTTCTAAAGATAAATTAAAAAATACTTTGAGACCTCATGCTACAGGTTTGTTTCTAACACATTGTAATATATTCACAATCTACCAACCCTTTTCAGACTGTTAACTTTCTATGATATTTTCCAGTTGTTTCATTGCAAACCCATCATTTTATACAATAATATACATGAAACACATCTCAGCTTAGACTGCAGCTAGTCATGCATGAGATGAGCGAGATATTGCTACTTTTCTCCAGCTACCAGAAAAAAAAATCTATGTCCTTGTATTGGTGATAATGGGCTCTAAAGCCTCTACAGATTCAGAGGAATAAAGCAGAGGTCAAGGGATGTTTCTATTTTTCATGCACACATAATCAATCATGTTTAGCCAGCTTGGATGTGTATAAACTAAAGAAAAGCTAAAGGGCTAAGTTCTTTCAATGAAGTGATATTCTGGGCATGTAGGTAAAAATCAGAGAGATTTAAAATTTTGAATCTCAGAAAGTATTAAAAAGGCTATCAGATTAAGTAAATTAATATGTTGGATTTGCGGGTGCTTAGTTTTCTTGTGGAGTACATATTGCCTGATTCTTCTTCAGTATGTATCACTCCATTATTCCCTACCTCGGGTGCTGTTTTCTTCTTGAGCAGCAACCAAGGGATGCAATTCTTGTTGAGCAGGCTGACAAATATTACTAATTTGTAGAGTTTTGTTATATTAAATTCTTTAAAGCTCCTGTTCCAACACTCATCAGCTGATGATACTAGATTTTCAGGTTCCAAGGAAGGCGGAGGAGTAAGTATTGCACCTTTCTCAATCTGATCAGACAGGGACATGGCTTGACATACCATGGCACAGTAATAGTGGTCAGGCCCCTCTTCTCTCGAGAGCATCACAAAGCCATTTCACTCTTCAGCATGGCTGGCTCTGTAAAACATGGCTACTTCTAAGTAACTAAGGAAAGCACAGCCACCAGCAGCTAGCATGGTTTAGGAGATGAAAAACTGCTAAGCAATATACAGTGACTAGCAACAAAGCATTTACTCAGACATTCTACAGCCTTAGGCTAGATAACAATTTTGCACACAACTGCTTGCACACACACCTTGCAACTATCATTGCAGGGTTTCCTTTCTCTCCTGGCTGACTTTAAGGAAGCCAAAAAGTGTGCAGACACTACAGGGCATGATTAGTTGGTGACATTCTGCACAAAGCACAACCTAGCACAATCATTTGCCACTGCAACCTTAACATATGAAGAATCAATTGGAGAAATAAACTGCTTTTAATTACAGGTGCAAACTTAATTAGCAAGTATGCTATATCTATACAATAGAAGCTTTTTTTTTTAAGGATCTTTTGTTTCTTCAGCTGAGAGCTTAATGAGCATTATTATTACTTAGCATGTCCCCAAGGGCAGCTCTGCAGCAACTGAAGGGAAGGAACCGGGGAAGGGTTGCTAGCTACAGTTTTCTAATCCCAAATGTTGTCAATGTTATACGGTCACCACGACTAAAATGTGTCTGGTCCAATTCAAGAGTGAACCTGTGAAATGTCCGTGTCTGAACCAGTCACAGTAGGCTGGCTTTGTAAGCACTAGCTTACAGGCATCTCTAGTGGGAAACGCATCTCATTCTCCGGCAGAAAACTCTTTTTCTGTGGCAAAGAGGCCAAGTTGACTCGCTGAGGCCTAAGACCGCGACCCGCGAGGCGCAGGGCCGCTGTCCCCGCTCCGCTCCCCTCAGCGCACGGGCTGCGGGCAAGGCTCGCCCCCTGCTGGGCCCGCGGCCTAAGCACAGCTTCGGGCCTGCTCTCGGGAATCCGTGTGCTCCCCGCGCGGGGCACAACTTCCACGGAACTACGCAAATTGTGACCCCAGGTTGTAATTTAGCCTGCTAAACCTTGCTCCTGAAGGGGAAAGGCAGAAAATGTATTTCCCCCCCCCCCCAAAAAAAAGACACAGGTTTAAATTGGAGCTCTCCATTTCCTCTGTGTGTGGTGGTGTTTTGTAAGAAGAGAGTAAGAGTGGCTTCCAACAGATCGAACCTCAGGGCTGTGAGAAGAAAGGCCGTGCCGCCTACCTTCAGGAAGAGCCTAAGAACAGACGAAGTCAGGAATTCTCTTTTCAGTTCCTTTATACTGAGAGTGCTAACTGTTTTTTAGCAGCTGGTTTGGCAAAGCTTGGGCACTGGACTTCAAGAGTCTGGTCTCACTCTTTGGGTTTTAATCCTCCTTCATAAAATAAACATAATTTTTAAAAAAGCTCTTGTCTGGTTTTCACAGACACTCTTAATATAGACAATTAATCAGAGATCCTTGGCATCAGATATTTTGCCAATGGCCTGCAAGTATTTTAAGATTTCATCCTGCATCCTTGTATCCCAATGATCTCATATGTTCTTGGCCATTGAGAATGTCTTTTTACAAAAAAAAAGAAGAGTATAAAAAAGAAAATGTCAACACCACCCCACCCCCCCCAAAAAAACCCCTTTAGCCTCTAACATGAAAAATAGAATAATTATTGCAGTCTTGGTGTAACCATTATCAGATGTTAATCATCTTATAATAAAAGCTAAAGAGGATAAGAATTATGTAATGCACCATTCAAAAAGTATTTTGTGCTGACATCTCTTGTCATGTTTCTGATAAAGGCTGTGCCATTAGACAAATTTTTCAGAGACTACTTTGGTGTAGATACCTTCAGAGGTGGCAAAGAGCAGCTTTTTTTTTTTTCCCCCTGGCTAATTTGCCTTAAAAAAATTAATTTTGCTTTCCCTGGTTGACATGGCAATAGTGTGCAAGTAAACAACTGGCACGCTAGGACAATAACCAATAGCATTCTCCTTTCCAGAAATTGTATTCCCTGCAGGAATTAAACCATGGGCAGGACACCAAGTCCTAGTTTGGACCTCTTGCGAATTTGTCTCTTTCACCGAAATAAGTTGGACTAGTACTGACAGGGACAATCTAAACTAGGAGGTTGGGAGGAGACACATCCAGGATAGATAACCCAAACTGACCAAAGGTATTTTCTGTTCTAGATGACCTCATGCTCTGTACATAAAGATCAGGGAAGGAGAAAGGGGGGCTGGTTCAGAGTGATGGCATTTGATTTCACAAGTCACCATTACATGTGATGGGGCTCTGCTCTCCTGGAGATGGATGGACACCTGCCCGCCCACAGAACGCAGTGACTTAATTCCTTGTTCTGCTTTGCTTTTGTTTTCCCTGTTAAACTGTCTATCTTAACCAAAGAGTTTTCCAGCTTTTATCCTTCCAATTCCTTCCCCTATCCCACTGACTGGGAATGAGCAAGCAGCTGTGTGGGACTTGCTGGCTGTGTGGAAGGGCAGCAGTCAAGCCTCCTTCCTGCCCACCTCACACCAGCAGCCCACAGGAAACCAGGGAAGCATTACAGGGCTCCCATACTAGCAAGACCCATAGGAATCTACAGGTTGGAAGGGATCGTAACATTTAATCTCAACCTCTCCTGCAACGGGCCGGGACACCTTCCACTAGACCAGGCTGCTCAAGGGTTTACCCAATCTGACCCTGAACACTGCCAGAGTTGGGGTATCCACAGCCTCCTTGGGCAACTTATTCTAGTATCTCACCACCTTCACAGTACATAACTTCTTCCTAATATTTACCTTAAATTTCCCCCCTTTCAGTTTGTACCCATTACTCATTGTTCTATCACTACAGCTCCTCAAAAACAGTCCCTCTCTGGCTTCCCTGTAGACCCCATTCAGGTACTGGAATGTTGCTATGAGGTATCCATGCAACCTTCTCTTCTCCAGGCTGAACATGCCCAACTATAACCCTGTATTGGTAAGGAAGTGCTCTAGTTCTCCTGTCAACTTCTTGGCCCTCCTCTGGACTTGCTCCAACAGTTCCGTGTCCTCCTGCCGGAAGCGCCTGTGGCACATGTAGGGTTTTACAAGAGGAAAGGGGGACAAGCAAGTCTCTTGACCTGCTGCCCACACCGTTTTTGGTGCAGCCCATGGTATGGTTGGCTTTCTGGGCTGCGTGCATACTGCTGGGTCACTTCATCAACCATCATCCCCCAAGTCTTTCTCTGCAGTGCTGCTCTCAATTACCTGTCAGCTCAGCCTGTAGGTGTGTTTGGGATTGCCCTAACCCGGGGCAATAGGATCTTGCATTGGCCTTGTTGAACTTTATGAGATTCACGTAGTACCATTTCTCAAGCCTATCCAGATGCATTTGGACGGCTTCCTTTCCCTCCATCCTGTCGATGGCACCACACAGCTTGGTGTCATAAGCAATTCTGCTGAGAGTGAACTCAATCTTTCCGTCTACGTTGCCTATAAAGATGAACAGTGTTGGCCCCAGTACCAGTCTCTGGAGTCTGGTAGTAGTCATTCTGGACCACTAGTCACTGGTCTCCCCGCAGACAATGACCCCGAGATCTCAGCTCCTGGCCTGCGCCCACCGAGAAAAGAAACGCTACACAAAGCAGCAATGGCCTGAACCCCTACACTTCACTGAGGAGACTGAACTTTCGCCCCCACGGCCGCGCCTCCCGGGCGGCCCTGCGGGCGGTGCCATGTACCGCGGAGAGGCCGCCACAGCCCCCCCCGCGCGGGCCTCGCCGATCGCCCCTTGGTACGGCCCTCTCGAGCCTCCTTGCCGCTTCGTGCCATTGGCGCATGCGCACTCCCCGCGCTTGCAGCCCGACCCCTTCTCCTGGCTGTGCGCCTGCGCGCCCTTCTTACGTCAGCGACGCGCGCCGGACGTGGCGGCGCCCCGCGGTGAGACTCGGCCGCCATGACCTCCGCTCTGGAGAACTACATCAACCGTATCCTCCGCGGGACTCGCGGCACGGGGCGGCGGCGCCGGCCTCCGCTCCTGAGCGGGGCCCTGACGGTGCGCCTGGTCGGGGCAGCGCGGTTCTGGTGCTTGGGCCCGTCCCTGTTAGCCGTGTCGGTTTCTTCCCACGGGAGATTGGCCTTGCAGGCCGGCGGTTACCGGAAGAATAAGGTCCCCTGCAGCACCCAGTGCTGCCAAGCTGAGCTTTGCCCGTGATGAGCGAGATTCGCGGTGGGCCTATTCCCTTAAAGGGAGCCCCTTAAAGTGGGCTTAACATGCGTTTAGGTAGCAGCAGGTTGGGGTTCTTGAAACGCTTTTAATGCTAGGTTTTTTTGTGCTGCTTGTAACCCCGGACATTTTCAGTTTTATTCACAGTTAACAACCCAGAATTACTCAAGATGATGAATATATTATAAGTATATGAGTTGGCATAATCAGGTCTTCAGCAAGAAGGGAGGCAGAATGCTAGCCTCGAGTTCACTACTGCGGAGCTGTTTTTTAAGGACTTTTAAGTGTTTATGAAACTGTTTCAATTTTGAGACAGTGCAGTCAGTAATGGGAAGAGCCGTGAGCTCAAGTCTTTGTTCGTTTTTAAGGCTTTTCATGTTTGTGTATGACTGTCCATGGTTGGGCGAAGAGAAACTTTCAAAAAGATGTTAATGAAAAATACTATATTGTCAAGTATTCTGCTTTAAAAGAAATGCTGATAGGCTTTTTAGGCTCTAAATGGCTCATGAAACCTGTATTGCATATGAACGTTTCAGAAAATGCTAATAGTTTTATTTCTGATATGGCTAAATATTTCCTTAATGAAATATCAGGTACTGTTGCAGTAATTACTTCTGATGGAAGAATGATTGTGGTAAGACTTATATTTTTTAACATTTTATTTTCCCTCATAAAGACTTTCCATCGTGGATGTGAAGAGGCTTTGTTAGGATAGGCTCTCATCTTCATGCGACTGAATTACATAGTATAGAATAATTGCCATAAAGCTTAAAAAAGAATTTTACGAACTTACTGTTTCTTGCATGTCATATCAGCTTTTTCCATTGATAAATTTGTGTTCTGGCCTTTGTCAGATGGCTTTTTCTGTGGGAGTGCACAAAAAAATGCATTCCTCCTTTGTTTAGGAATTAGTTTCCAGCTCAAATGTCTGCTTTATTCCACAAGCTCTTCAGCTTTCATGCTGAAACCATTTCTTCCCTATGGCTGTAGAAAACATCAGCTGTAGGATTGTTGTGAGCTTCTGTTTATACCTGAAAACCTGAGCATAGGCCAGCTTAATATATTTAACTGTATAATACTTTTGATTTTATTGCTTCTGTGTTTTGAGGTATTTTTTTCCTGGCATCACTTCTCCCATCTTTTATTCTTTTGTGGTCACTGGAGGAGGATTGTATCTTTCTGTCTGTACTTAGCTTTCTGCAGCTTCTGGAGAGAGAAAATAGAAGTCTGTTGGCTTCACCAAATCTGCTTGGCTGAAGTCAGTCTGGTAAATTTTGTGTTTGTGCTACAAGATACTTCCTATCAATAAAGATTTGAAAGGAGTTGGTATATAAGACTCATTGTTAGATAATACAAATGCATATTACAACTGTGAAGGGCTGTTTATGTGAGTTTGAATTTTTTAATTAGTGATGGTAAATTTATGTTATCAGTTTTCCAAATGTGTACTTGAGTGCCACAAAGTCCTGTACTTTTTAATTTTTTTTTTTTAACAATTTAGTAAACACAAGGTAATCTCCTTCAGAGCAATAGCACTTAAAATTGCTTGTTAGGAATGGGTTTAGTATTGTTGACCACAAGAATCCAACTTTTCTGTTCCTTGTTTTGTTTAATAATTTATTTAATTTCTGGAAACGGCCTTACAAAAACCAGTGTGAAAATAGTAAAACTAGTTGTCTAGAGGAACGTGATTGATAAAATGAAAAATTCACTTTTTTAATGCTTAAATATATTGTGTCTTTTAGCATGAACACACAGTAATATGTGTACTTTTCTTAAATTGGTTATTGCTTTTAAAGTTTCGTTCTTTAGCTGTTTCGTTTAAGCCAGAGAATAAAACCTGAATAGCACATCTCTTCTCTAGTAGCTTTATTTTGCCATTCTGTTTAAGATATCCTAACAGTAAAGAGGAAGAATTTCAAGGGCAAAGGGAGTGGCTTTTTCTTTCTTCTTTTTTTTCAGGGAACACTCAAAGGTTTTGATCAGACCATAAACTTGATTTTGGATGAAAGCCATGAACGAGTGTTCAGTTCTTCACAAGGAGTTGAGCAAGTAGTGCTGGGCTTATATATTGTAAGAGGTGATAACGTGTAAGTATAGCATGTTCTTGTTTAAATCTTTTCATACAAACTTTGTGTGTGTATGCACATGTGTTTGTGTGTGTGTATATTTATATATCCATAATTATATAAATCTTGATAGCCCCAGACACTTTGAATCTTTGTGGGTAGCACTGAAAGTATTGTCCAAGCTGAGTCGCCATCCATGAAGGTATTAAAAGGAGGTGTGGAAGTGACACTTAGGGACATGGTTTAGTGGTGGACTTGGCAGTGTTAGGTTAATGGTTGGACTTGATCTTGCAGGTCTTTCCAAACAAATGACTGTGATTCTGTATTGAAGAGCAAGCAACTACACTTCTGTTACAGAAGTGATTGTATTGTAATGTTGAGATTGAAGATGATCCAAGGGCTGGAGCATGTCTCCTACAAGGACAGGCTGAGAGATGATGAAGGAAGGAAAAGATAGAATAATCACTAAAAAATGGGATAGAACTTGTGTGCAAGAAGTCGGCAATCTGGTATACAAAATTGATTTTCAGTGGTTTTCTGGGGTTTTTTGTAGAGCAGATGTTCACAGAGAGCACTTTATAATCTTGAAAATCCTTGAAAGTTCTGACTTGACAGTGTAGTAAGTGTTGAAGCCAATGTAGTGATATGTCAAATGTATGAGTTGGTATTTGATGTAAAGTTCCCTTACAAAATACAGATGAAAGCTCATTGAGTGCAGAGAAAAGTAACCAGTGTGCCAAACTCAAGGGATGGTTACAAGAGATGTGGAAAGAAGGCCTGGTAAGTGGGCCAGCTGGGAAGATTACTGTTGCAGCAGCATTCTGAAACTGATGGCAGAAGTAAGATCTTTTTTTATCACAGCTGGAAAAAGAGTATGTTGCAGTGACCAACATATGAGCCTGGATAGGAATTTTCATCTTCTAATTCTAATGGATACAAAATGCTAATGCTTAATTTGATATCTAGGTGCATTTATCTAACATCATTGAGAAAGTGGATCATTCTGAATAGTTTCATCATTTTTGACTTAAACTTTTAAAAAAAAGTAATTTGACATAGGTACAAAGGTGGGATTATGCATGCCACTCTACCAATAGCTTTTCATTCAGATAGTAAAAATGTGTATAAAACAGCAAATCATGGTTCACTACTTCACTGTTTTATCATACAGTTGAAATGCATTATACAGGCATGTTACTCAACTATATTCAAAATATGCTTCTGTGAAATATAATTGGGTTTTTTTACAATCTTAACAAACTCAAACATATTTATTACAGTAATTCTGTATTCATGCAACTCTTCAACATGCTGAAGTTCAGCATCCTTATAGGAAGAAGTAAAAAGAATCAATAGCTAAGTAACAGTAACTTCAAAATAGAGGACTCTCATTAAACAGGGAAGCTTTTGAAAAATAAAAGGAAAGAAACAGTCATGGTACAAAGTACTTGAGCATTCCAGTGTGCATCACTAGAAGCTTTCATGGAATAAACAGCATCAATCAGAAAAAGTTGATATAGTTCAACAGCAAGTAAGGGTTGTTAAAAGATAAAATAGAGCTTCTGTTTTAGAACTGTGTGATTTGATTTCAAAAAATAATAACCCGATTTTTTTTTGTTGCAGTGCTGTGATTGGTGAAATTGATGAAGAGACAGATTCTGCTCTTGACTTGGGGAATATTCGAGCAGAACCTTTAAACTCAGTTGTGCACTGAAAACATAAAAATGCACAGGGACTCTGTAAATCTTTGGTTGTACAGACCTATTTAGCAATCTGGACAGTTTTAAAAAATGTGTTTAATTTGTTTAGTCACCAAGTTTTTATGAATATGTTGTAGTTTTGCATGTAAATTAAAGTTTCTACATTTTGCTAAGGATTCTCTTATTGAATTTCTTTTTGGATTTCACGCTGCATAATTTCAGTGGGAAATGCAATCAGTATCAGTGATGGTCCTGATACTGTGTATATATACACTTTGTTCTTAATAGGTTCTCATTCCTAAAGGTAAACCAAGGTTTTTCATGTTAACCCAGGATTATTTGAAGGTAGATGTGTAACAATCAGTTTAACCATCTCTAAATGTGGTTGTGACTGTTAGTAGAAAACTGTTCTCTGAAATTTTTTGTGTATGTGTGTAGTATAGAAAGGAAGAATGTTAAAAATTAATGACATATGCACATAATTTTGTTTTTGTGGTGTCAGACCTTGTTCCCCAAGATTATACTGGAGGTGCAGGAGTTTGTAATGCCTTAATCCTTGTAAACAAGTTGGAGAAACAGACTTCAGGAGCAAAAAACCCAAATGCATGTATTTGTTTGAAGCCCATTAAATTCTAGACCAACTCTGTCTTCACCTTTTCAGCAGCTGTTATGTTGCACAGAATTTGGGTAAGATTGACAGAAAGAGAATTGTATGTTTGCTAATGTGTAACCATTGTCTTAGAATGTAGTGTAGAAGACACAGATTTATTTTAGGTAGGTATTTTGAAAGAAATTTGCCTCAATATTGAATATAAG
This sequence comes from Anthoscopus minutus, assembly GCA_013399455.1. NCBI lineage: Eukaryota > Metazoa > Chordata > Aves > Passeriformes > Paridae > Anthoscopus > Anthoscopus minutus. The sequence goes on from VWYI01019100.1 coordinate 19,852, forward strand.
GATCCCATGTAACAATGATCACCTACAGATCTCTTACACATCTGCAACAGCCAAGCTAAGTGGGACAAGCTCTGTGCAGTATAGTATGTTTGAGGCCACATCAGCCTGATGTCTGTACGCTTGAACAAAGCTGGTTTTGTTTTTCTCCAATGTCCCACAGGTCCAGTATTTTTCCCCTGTATATAAATGTGCTGTCAAAACAAACTGAGTTTTAATGTGCATGTTATGGGGTTTTGTACTGATTTTAATATTAAGTGGGATTTGATTCTTTTTACTGCGAGTTTACTGTTTGGAAACCAAATATATTGAAGTGAAAATACTTGTTCTCCATAAAATGTGTCGCTCAACTCTTGTAGCTTCCACCTTGTTTTCTAAGATTGTTCTTGGTGGAGCAGTGAAGCCTGGCAAACCTTTCTTTGCCTTTATTCATCCTGTGGTCTAGTAGTGTGTTGTGTTCTGTCCACATTTCTTTCGGGAACTGCTGAGCAGACATTGAATAATTCAAAGTAGAGCTCTCCTGTGATTACCAGATGTCAGTACTTCTGGTACTGACTTACTCTGGCTATAATTCATTATGTCATGAGAATCAGTTTCACTAAACAATCAACAAAAAAGCCTTTTTGCTACTGAAATGCTCATACCTGCATAAGAGAAAAGAAAGTATAGGAACTGAATTGTATTGATAAAGAAAAAGTGGATTATTAAAGTAGATATTTTAGAGCTTAGCAAAAAATGCGGAGGTAAAGAGTAGTCGGGATAAGCAGATTTTTAATGCACTACTTATTTTTGGATGTATTAGGAGAGTTATAGTTGAAACATGGATTGAATACTTACAGAAGCACTGGAAAAACTACGGAAATATGTTGTCTTACAGTTGAGAAGTTATATTTGAAGATTAATCATGGAATGCTAATGCATATGGAGACCATCTACCTCAAACACATCATTAGCAGTGCAACTCCTTGGTCCTGTTTTTGCTTGAGGATTTAAAATACAAGCTGCTGCTGTGAGTTGAAACTCCTTGACCTTGAAGTGCTGATCTCATTTGCAAAGGAATAATGGCAGTGAAATGGATCAATAAAATCAAAGGACTGACCAGATAAGGATTCCAGTTGTTGAAGCTGGGAAAACTATGATCTGGAATGTAATAGTTTGGCAAAGTAAGGTGTTTAAAACACAGACTGCCAACCCTGTCTTTTTTCCTTCAAGTGGGTGACCTTAGTTATTTTTCTTTTCTGAACCTGTGAACCTGTGGTGGGGAGATACAGCTTGAAGAAAATGTGTCTGTACTTAGAGGCTGACCTAAACCTATGGCACTCTCCAAGTGACTACTGAGAAAGATAAATGCCCTTTTAGAACTAAAAGGACCCTGATAAAAACTAACTGTGCAAAGCCCAAATGGGTTGATAGCATGCAGCTGATTGTAAAATTGGCTGTTCTGCAATGGGATAGGCAAAAGATGGCCAGCTAAGGTCTGCTTGGGATTGTCTCCACCTCTGCCAAGATGAAGCCTGCTCAGAAGCAAAGTTCTGTCTAAAACCTTAAACTTGACACCATGGAGGTTGCTTACCTTCATGCTTAGCAGCAATGTAAAGCTTTTCAGAGTTGTAATTTTTTGGCTTACACTGCTGTTTTGTTTCAGTTTACTGGCTTTGGTCTGGATTTGACCAAAGCCTTTTCTGGATGTAATGGTGAAGAGATCAAAGCCAGACCTTGTCAGAAGGGATTTCTTGAAATCAACTCCACGACTTGATATTTTTTATAAATTGTAAAAAGAAATTAAAGCTTTGTGAACTTTTAGACACTCTAAGCTATAGTGGCTAACTACGTACCTGTAAGCATATGGTGCAGAGAAGTCACTCAGTAAAACAGTATTTCGTGAGTGAAGTTCAGTATTTTCATTGAATCAAGCCTATAGTGCATTCTAGGCTAAAAAACAGACCAGCAATGAGAATAATTTATGTTGTTTTCATAAATGAATAAAGATGAGGAAAATCAATAGGATTGAAACCACAAAGTAGACATAGAGTGATAGATGAATATTACTGATTCTGAAGAAAGAGAGAGTGTTAGTCCCCAGAGGAAGAGTAGGGTGGAAGCTTAGCACATGTAAAGCCTGTGTATATCTTCACACTAGGGGAACTGCAGTCAGTGTTGCAAGCACTACAACAGAACAAATAAATTAGAGCTGAACTTTAGAGAGGAAAACAACTCTTGAGATGCTGAAGAGGTATGAAAGAGCACCACAGATAATAGTTCTGTGTTGAGCAGGGGTATTTCGATTGCTGTGTGCCAGCTGGCTGGATTGAAGGTTCTGTTTAACACTGATTGCAGAGATACAGCAAAGCAAATTTCTCCTGGGAGACAAGAAGTGTTGTCTGAAAAAAGCCTTTGCTTTATTCTTTCTGGAGAGAAAAGTACTCTCAGCAATAAGAGTAACTCTCTTTTTGGAACTGAAGGCGATCTCTCTGAGTTCTGAGTGCTGGTGCCTTACGACTGTCACCTGTTTCCATGGGGTACATGAAGAGCCCTGCTGAGATCACAAATATCTTTTTCCTGAAATTGTCTTCCTGCAATGACCCTAGATAAAAGATTCAGTAAATAAGAGGTGATATTCAATAAAAGCCAGTGAGTCCTTGCAGAGTAAAAAACATACTATGCAAAAATGAGAAGGGCAGAGAAAGGTGGTCCTCAGGCCAAAAGGAAGTAATGCTGAATTGGAGGTAATTGTCATATGCCATTAAATTTCCTGCATTGTCATAGGCTGGTCACTTCCTCCTTTTGTTTGGTTAATGGAGATCTTGGAGTGAAAGCACAACTCCTGACTAGTAGTGGAAAATAATTCTTCCAGTGAAATGAATGAGCTGGTTTATAAAGAGATTAACTAAATTAATTTGGTGTGCATGAAGGAACACAGAAATGGCTTTCTGTGGTCCAAGGGCAATTTCTCTGACTGCAGTCCACATTAAGTACCTCCATGTCCCTTCCACATACTTGCAATCTAAGTGCTTCAAATATTGTGTGGCCTACCAGCAAGTTACTGGCTGTACTGGATTGAAAGAACATGGATACTGTTTTGAGGATGTAATCCAACAGTGGACAATTTCTGTACAACTTGATCTTTGCTATCAATTATAGCTTGTTGTCCTTAGCCCTGGAGGCAGTGTTTATTCTTCAATCCATTTTATAAGTAAGCAGCTGAGATACACATCAAACACTCTGTGCTAGAACTGAAGATAAAGTGCAGGTTGACAGTATTTATCTCATGGCCATTGCCATACTACTTTCATAGCAAATGTACCAGGCCTGTGTGCCTGAGTAGGTGTTTTGTACCCATGGCAACATAATTCCACCAATTAGCCTCTGATGCATGCTGCTGCACTCTGCTAATAATTTTATTCCACAGATTAATACAGACATTACCAGGGTTGTGTTCTCCATGCATGGATATGAAAGGATTTAATTTATACCATAGTTAACATGACAAATACTAGGTCATGTGCTGTTGCTCCTTTGGGAACTAGATTACAATAACCACAAAGGCACTTCTCAAGGAGAAGCCTCAGTCAAAGAGACTTGGAAACTGTGAATGTGAGTTATGCCAGTTAAAACACCAAGATGTATTTGCTAGTTATATTTGGTCTATGATACATTTGTGGCACCTGTGTATGCTACTCTACTAATTTTTGCTATTGTATTCTTATTTCTGCTTTCCAATTGAGAGAATTGCAGCTTATTATTAAGAATAATGAAAATAATTTGGTGGATTAAGTGGAACTTGCAATAGCCAGGAAAACTGTGTCATATAAATTAGTTCCAGCTTCTCTGTTGCTTAAATAATAAGGCATTAAATCTTTAAGTATCAGGTATTCATGGATAAATAACTATGAAACCCAGGTATGAAGTTCAAGATTCTTGAGGTGAGGGAGGGAAAAGTTGTACCATATCTAGGTTAAAAATACATGACAGAAGACAATAAAGAGATAAGTATTTGATTTGGAAATCCTATTCTTGATAGCATCTGTCAGCATGCTGTATTTTGCCTTAGGGTCCTTTTCAGGGGCCTTTTCTCCCTGTAATTTTTACAGTAATGGCAGAAGTGCTGATATTTCTTACCTCAGTAGCATTTTCCCTGAAGAAATTAAAAGCTCCACTGACGCAGGTGAAAATCAAAGCTGAAGACACAATAGTGTTCAGCACTTGGAGCCTTGCAGCACATTCCAGGAGCTCTGGAACTTGCTTGGAACAATGTGCTGCTGCCGTTCAGCCTTACATCAGTAACTGTGATGCCGGATGCCAAAAAATCTCACTGCGTGCTCAACTTCTTTCCTGCTACTTGCACTTTTTGATGAAAGGCTTTTATTACTTTAGGGAGGACAAGCACATGTGCATGTACTCCTTTTGTCTGCTAAAACCTCTTTAATGGCTTTCCTGCCATCTTGTTTTATACTCTAGGTTTATTTTATCTTTAGTGTTGAATCCAGCAGTGATGATTACAGTGCTTTGCATAGAAATGGGAATGGTTTATTCAGGTGGAGAAATTGAAGAAGCTGGATCTGAAGTACTCTAATGCATGAAAAATAGAAACAATCAGGATGGAAACCTGTTGAACATAACCAAAGTTGGGCTTTACAGCAGTGGTCATTGTAGCAAAATTATCTTAATCACAGATACAGTTATTGTATCTGTATAAGTCATTCATCTTATAAGAAATACTGAGAAATTCTGAGAAAAAAATTTCTACTCAAATATTTTAAGAAACTGGAATTTTATATGGAAGCATCGTATCCTAAAATGTTACTTTTAAATTATGGTTATTGCTTTGAATTTTTGTGCTTAATTTTTTGGTAATTCTCACTTGTGTAATTTTCAGACTTCAATTGTGTTTATGATGCAGATGGAAGCCTGTTTGCATATAAATGGTGCCATGTTTCTGCAAACTGGCCAGAGCTGCTGGGGGTGTATGGTTGGGATCTGCAGCATTCACATTGATGAATGTGTGTGACGTAGTCCTTGGATACAGGGGACAAGTGGTCAAGCTTGTATTCAAAGCAGCGTGCGTGCAGAAGACCAGGAAAAAACAGCAACAAACCCCCTAGCTAGCTATAATTGTTTCAAATATAATTTGTAGCATTTCTAATAAAACCAATTCTTGGCAGCTGCCACATAAATACCATTACGTGGTACTCATCTGTACCATTTCATGCGTACAGACCAAATGTACAGGAGTTCTGTTTTGCACTGAGTTACAAGGCTGAACAGAAGCCAAGGCAGGAAGTGATTATGGCGAAGGAGCTGATGCTGATTGAAAATGTGTGATGCTGTGGAGGAAGTATCAGACAATAGGACCTCAGTCAGTTTAGAAACAGATTTAAAAACCAGCACATTAGGATGTAAACAGTCAATAGGACTGGGGCCAGCCTTTCTCCTAACAATCAGATCATTAGCAGTAGGAGCGTGCAGAATGATTTCCATGATTAAAGTGCAAGTGCAATATCCATGTACGTGTGTGCTCATCAGTGCTGAATGGAAACAGCCTTCTTGCTTTTTACCATGTTTCTTCTTCAGGTTGTCCTAACTCATACAAGAGTATGGCGTAAGTGCAGCTTAAATCTAGGAAGTGCAAATGGTCAAGGACTTTGAAAAGAAAGGCTTAAGGTTATTTTGTGTAACTGTAATAACATAGGATCACTCTCTGCAACTGCGCTTCAAGATGGCTTCTTAAAAAAAAAAGAAAGAAAAGTCATCAGCTCACATTATACATATAACAATTAATAATTGTTAGGAAACAATCTCTGATAAGAAATGGAACAGGGCAATTGTTTAATTTAAATTATGATCATTATGTGGGTGAAGGGGACAGCTTCCTGATTTGTTTAGAGACTAGTTTAATTTCTTGCATCACTTATAATATCCACCAAGTAATTTTGAGTTTTATGCTGCAACTTCTGATTTCACCATTTTACAGAAGTCCAGCCAATGCAGAAAGCAGTAAGAAAGAAAAGCATTAATAAGTTTGTATGTATCCATTTCACTTATGGTTAAGACATGCACAATGTTTTATAACTACACTGTATGTGTCAATGGTTTTGAGTTTGTTTCTAATTATGCTTTTTCTGAATTTCAGCAGCAAAGTGCAGATGGCAGAAAAATGGTCCTTTAGCTAAAAGGGAAAACAAGCTACCCTGCTGTTAATGCCACTCTTCAACCCACAGGTGTGCCTGAGCGATGCCCTCCATTGTCTTGGGTCTTTAAGCAGCTGCACATTAGTTCTGAAAGTGCTGAAGTTTCCAAGCCCTTTGCCATGGGCCACCTGAGCCTTAGTAACTTAATGAAGTGAGAAACTTCTTAGATGACAAAGCTTCTACTGCAGGACCCAGAAGGGTCTAATCAGTGAAGATAATCTAGACACAGAGAAGTACAGGTGAGTTACAAAAGCCAGTGAGCAATTTATTTTCCCTGCACTTCTGGTACATATTTTATCTTCTTGTTCCTGACTGCATGCCCAGAACATTGTCTTCTGTGTTCAAAATGAAAGTTAGTTTTTCTCACAGTGACTGAGGTCCCAGATGGCAAAATGAAGCTGCAGGATTTTGTTTAGAAATAAAGCTGGAAAGCAATAGAGTAATTTAGAAGAGGAGATTAAATTCAGTCGGTGTTTAAATTAACTGCTTCTTTGCCCAAAAAACGATGGGTAAACATTACACCCTCACCCCCAAATATGTCCTCTTCTTAATGGAAGAAGCCTTGGCTCTTGTGGATACCAAGAAATTAACCAGGTTTTAAAACCTAGCTTCTTCAAAATATTAGTGTATTCCCAGGCTACAGCCCTGCAACTCTTGAAAATTAGAAGACAGCATAAAACAATTTGAGTAAATGCAAAGATATTTTGTTGAAGAATTGTGTGGAAAGCAGAGCTGAAATGTGCCTGTGTCATTCAGAATTTCATGATAAATTATTTCTGCTGTGGCTACCTAGCTGCTGTGAAAGGACTGTTAGCTTTGTACTGTGTTATTTTTGCCTTGATGCACTAAAACTCTGTAAGCTTGATACCTTTTAATGGAAAGCCATTCCAGAGGAGCATTTGAGTTGGATGTAACTGTGTATCCATTCCTGCACAATCAAATGTAGTTGTATGCACAGGATTTTGGTAATACAACTGGAGGTAAAAGGTAACTTTTCTCTAAGGCTGCAACAGTCAGCACATCAGTGGCAAGACAGGGACTGACAGCAGTGTTCACATAGGCATCACAAGTGTTTATAAATATGAATTAGGAATTTTTTGTTTACAGAGATGCCTAGAGCTCCATTTTACATAGAGGTGCTGCTATAGATATCTGGTAATAAGCATCTGAGGTAGGAACAGATTTTTTACTCTGTTTCTACAGTTTAAAAGAAATTTATGAGAAGATAAAAACTGAAAATTGTTCTTGTCATTTGCAATACACAGCTGTGCTCATAATACCTCACACCGTCCAGCTTATCTCAAATAAAGCATGGACTGTGCTCCTTGCTTGTGGAAGTTACCGTCTTCATGCCAATAGCAGTAATTAAGTAAAAGTAATGATTAATGATCAATAACTCATCATAGGCAATAAGTTGTAGAATGGTCAGCTATTACAGTAACTTCAGCTAAATTACTGCTTAAGCTTAGGGGAATTTCAGTGTAAAGAGTAACCCTGTGTATTGTCACACCGTTTTCAGGGTAGCACACTGTTTTCAGGGTGTTCAACAAACACCAAGAATGAGCCACGCACTTTTAAGAACAGTTTTCACTGAAGAACAAGAAAACAAAGAAATCATCTTTCAAGTTAATGAACTGACTAGATTTCCCCTTACTGATATGCTAGATGTTACCACTGGCTTTCAGTTTGCTTTGTCCAGCAGTCAACCTTCACTTCTCACCAAAAGTCAGCAGTAAAGAAGCATACGCCATTGCCTTTTCCAGACAAAGGGAACTTGTAGCTTGTTTGGGTTTATTAACAGGTGGTTTATCTCTGTATCCAGGTAAGGGTGGTGAGAGGTGCCTCTAAGATAAAGAGATTAAAAGAGTTGGTCAATGTGCTGACAGGATATCAGAATTATATTCTCTCTGCAAAGCATTAATGAGGCAGTTGGAACTGCAGAGGTCAGTGAATTATAAGCAGATCCTGGATATTTTAATGTGAGGTAGAACTATTCAAACTGCCTTTAGTAATTGTTCAAGCCACTATTCTGCTAACAAATAACAATGAAAAACTACGTTTTGTGGCCACAATTCAGTGCAACATTTTGAAGAATGGAAAACCCAGAAATCTTCTTACAGCACTAGCTGTGAGGAAAAAGAACTGGTATAATGAGATTTCCTGAAACAGAATTATATATTCTGTACAACTGTATTATGAAGTCTAGTAATTGTCTTGCAGACAGTGATCTTCAGGGGTTTCTAAAATGCCTTAGCAAGGAAATTAAGAAACACAGTTGCTTTCCCTTTGGAAAGTGACCAGGAAGTTCCAAAAATTAAATGTCACTGTTACAGTGCAAGCTAAAGAAATCATTACTAAAGTAAAGACGTGTGCTGTTCTCCATCTGTCTGCTGAATTACTCACATAATCACAGAAGGCTACCAGAGTGCCATGGCATTATTGTCCCCTTTACAAACCTGTGCCAACTCTCCCCATCACATTTTTGTCTCTAACATCTTAAAAAATGGCATTCCAGAAGAATGTACTCCATCAACTTCCCAGGCAGTGAGATAAGGCTGACTGGGCTGTCATGCCCCAACTCCTCTGTCTTGCCCCTCCTGAAGCCAGGGCAGGTATTTCTGGTCTTCCAGACCTCAGCAGCCTCCCCTGACTGCCTTAATCTGTCTGAGGTCACCAGGCATCCTCACTGGGATACTGGAGATGGACCTTCAAGAGGAGTGGATTTCTCCTTAGCCCTGCAACCCCTTTGCCTTCACTGACTTTCTGCTGCTCCACCAGCCAAGCAACAGCATGCAGCCTACACTTTAAAACATGTCTTTGTCCTAATGACAAGCAAAAGTGAACGCCCAGAGGCCTTTCTGGGTGGAGAGACACTACAAAGTCCTGAGAGCAGGCAGAAGAAATTTCCTAACACTTTTTTTGGGCTACAGCTGGGGTCAGCTCCCCACAACTGGTGGGATTTCCCTGTCTTTCATGGCTGCCAGAAGCTCACCCAGAGCCTTTGCCGTCGGTACAGACCCCAAGGAGGATTCCTCTAAAATGCTGGAAGAGTCTGGGAACTGGTAATTAGCACTAGCTCAGACCGAGGCTATGATTTTGACATGACTGTGCTTCAAGTCCCCAGGAGGAAAGGGACACATTTGCCTGGCCTCTGGCTGCCAAGATCTGATCAATTACTAAAATTATTAGAGAGAAGCCTCTGTCTGGCTAAAGGTGTGGGACCGTATGTCAAAGGCATGAGTACAGATTTTTATTTAACATTAATGTGAGGTAGAGAGAGGTGAAAAAAGAGAAGTGGAGGGAGAGAGGGAGAGAAGGGAAAAAAAAGAGATAGAAACAGAATAAACTATTTAAAATATCAGAAATATCACCACCCCATATGTTCCAATGACAGTCTGCTGATTCTCTTGTTACCAGTGGCAAACCTGTTGATATCCTGGTTGCAGACTGTATCCATCAAGTGGGGAGGAGTTCACAAAACATCATGTCAATGGGGTTTATATAATGCTGAGGCTAGGTGGAAATGCCCCCTCCAATTCCCCTGGATGATGTATTACTGGAGCATGGGACATTCCGTGAGTCACTGACATCTTCTAAGATGCTGCAGCTGTCTCTTACCCAGTATAGCTCAATCAATCCCAGCTCATCACCCTAGATGAGTAACTTACTCCTATAGTACTTCAGAGGGGAGTTCTCACAGCTGAGCCATTATGTAAGGGAAGATGATGGCATGGTAAGAAAGACTATCGCACTTTGCAGGATTTGGCTCTCAGCAGCCTCTTCCCTTATCTGGAAACCTGGTTTGTCTGGGGAGGCCACTCTGCAGCACTAGCCAAGCACCCAGCTGCTTGATTGAGCCAGCCCAGTCTCCTGCAGCACCTAGGCAGTTACTGCAAATCAGCCAGTGTTTGAGTCATTCAGCTGTAGCAGGCCAGCCTCAACAGGGCTGGACAGGCAAAGCGCATCTGTGAGCACAGGTCAGCTCTGGAGACTTCTGTGAGCAAGGAAGGGGTGGAAAGCAGCGTCAAGAAGGGGAACAATAAAACAAAGCCATGTTCTAGATTGCAAAGTTTATTAAATATCAAGTTTAAATAAATACAGTGTAATAGCTTCACAAAAATGTATTCATATAAAAAGGAAGAGTGTCACAGCAGCATTTAATGCTTTTCTCACTATCTGTTAAGTCCTTAAAATAGTGGGTAAAACCCTAAAATTCTTTCAGTCTTGATTCATCTCAGTACAATCATTCTTACTTTTCCAGAACTGGGACTTTGTTCTATATTCTTCTGGTGACTTTTGCAGATGGGAAATTATAACTCATGTCTTGATTAAAAACTGGTAACTCCCTGAAATAGGTAAAAGTTTATATAGTTCCTATCAATTTTCCACCACATCTGGGCTACAGACACCACATCATCAGCAACTGAAAGATTGGGTATCCTATCACAGAGGTTCTAGAGAGTACTGAGAAAAGTTGGTAATATTAATGTTCCTTTTTCCTCTCTCCCACTGGGAGTGGGGAACACTCAGAAACACTGGAAGTGTTTTCAGGTGTACCACAAGTGTTTAAGCAAGAGCTGCAGGAGTCTGAAACTGCAGCAATTTTTAATACAGAAATGAACACCAATACCATGAGAGGTACTGAGTTTGAATAGCCCTCAAGATATTCAAGTGTATTATGACAGTGACTGATCATGAGGCCAGGCTGCCCATGGAGACTTTGGAGTCTCCATTTCTGAAGTAACTCAAAAACAAACACAGTTCTGGGAAACTAGCTAAAGGTGGTCCTCCTGGAGCAGGACGGCTAGAAAAAATAGCCACCAGAGGTCTCTTCCTGACATCACTCATTCTGTGATACAAAATAAAAATACCAAAAGGACCATAAAACAAGTCTTGGCACTACTGCATACTCACAGTCATTTTAAATCTATGTCGCATAAAGTGACAACAATGTTAAGTACCCTTCTCTTCAGTTTGAACACCACTGTAAGTTAATTAACAGAAATTAGTAACTGCATCAGGACTCAAGCACTGGACTCAAAGCATATCAAATGTTCTGAACATTGAAATAACACTGGAGAACTTACAAACACATCGAGTGAAAGGATTAAACAGAACAAAGCGAATGCTTTTCTTAAAACACCGAAGATAAGTGGAGCAACATAATTAAGCTACTGTAGAAAGAAACATTTCTGACAGTTCTGTCAAGCTCAAGAATCCAGATCAGTCAATCTGTTGGTCAGAAAAAGCAGACGTGGTTCTTACTGTGAGTGCAAAAGGAGCCAGCTATGAAGAAAAAACTCAACAGATGAGTGTACTGCGCTTGACATCCATTTAAAAGACTTATATTCAGACTGCAATGAACAAGTTTTAACATTTGAAGTAGGGAGAAGGGAAACCATAGATGCTCTAT
>VWYI01019101.1:0-33539 GCA_013399455.1 Anthoscopus minutus
AGAAAAAGTTTCCTTTTACAGATCTTTCAACTAATCCTTCTTCCTGATACTATTTTCTTTAGGGAAAAGATATATATATACATATATATATACATAGTTTGAAGTGTCTGATAAAATACTGCATATTTTAGGCAACTCTTTGATGATTTGTTATTGTGATTTTTTTTCAAATAAAAAAAAAGGTTTTTTTTCTGTTTTATATATATACACACACACACATCCACCAAGAACCTTGATTCTCCCATCAATTTGGTTTTATACTGAGTCCACGTCAAACCTAACAGTAACCTGTGACAGCAAAGGATAGGTCTCTTTCTCCCTCTGCTAGAGTAATTGATTTGTTAGAAAATTCTTGAGCTTTAATCAACTTTCTGGTGTCTTAGAGACTATTCTCTCATTACCTGCTGGACCATTCCTAGCAAAATGAGTCTTTATACTATCCTTTCACTGGAGTTATACTTTTCTGGTTTTTTTATAATCTGCATTTTTCAGTCTCCACTTGTTCATTTACCAGAGCTATTCTTATTAGTGCTCTCATTACTGGTAAATAAAAATATCTCTAAGCATTATGACTGAAAGTTTGGTTTGCTCTCGCATGCAGACTGTCTGTGCAGATGAATGATCACTCACTGTCTTTAGCTCAAAGAAAAGAGCTGGCTGATGGAAAAATTTCCTGGAATAAGGCAAATAAGTTTTGAGCCTTGTTCACAAGTGACATTCACATGTTTTGTTCACTAAGTGTAAATATAAAGTAAGCCCTTAAGCACTGAATGGAACCATGATCTCCTCTCTCCTGAGTTGCTTTGTATCCTCTTATCTAGCTTACCTTAGATTATTTTTTTATTCTTATCTTGACATTCTTTAGACAGAGGATTGGAAATATCATTCCCAAAATCAGAACAAAATAGAAAAATTTATTTCTGTTTCTGTCCTAAGAGATTAAAGTTGAAAACTTGAACTCCAAGTCTGAAGAAGGTTTCAGCATTTTATTTTATGTTGCTCAGCCACATCCTTTAATCACTTTTGCTTTAGATTACAGTTCTAGTAGTGCTGCTGTTCCTTAGGTCTGTCATGAATCTAGGCTTGGCATACCACATTTATGAGACTCGAGTAATGTCTGAAACTTAAAGTTATGGTACCTCTTGAGAAACAAATCTAAAGCAAAATCTCATTAGAATCTGACTTCTTTTACTGCTTCTGAACTGCCTCGTATACTGATGAAAGCAGTCAGTGACTGAAACTTGGTAACTTTGACATGGGTTTTTTTGTCAGAATATCAATTATGCAATAAGTTCTGGCAGTTTTGAAGCATAAAACCGGTGTATTTGAAAATACAGGATAATACATATAAAACATAGGAAAAACACTGGATAAGCAAACCCAGCAGATATTTTTGTTGTAGTATGAATAACTTGCATTTACTTTATCACTGTAGCCTGCTTAGGAAAAAGGTAGAAAATCTCTGATTGCACCACTGCATGACAAAACAACTAATGAAGGAAGTACTACACATTGAAAATGTACTTATTACACGGCTGAGTGATCTTGGAAGCAAAACAGCAAGTAGACAGAATAATACAAAACAGACAAGATTGACAGTGTACTGACTTCTGCTGTTTTCAATGTACCTGTCATTTAGATTAGCTCTTCTATTGTTGTTATGGCCACTTGAGAAGTCAATTTTATGTATGTTTATGACAGATTTTAGCAGACCCTTCCAGACATACTTTTACTTGGCAAAAATCAGATCTTATCTGAAAAGGAACAAGGTCCTTAAGCAGTAGCTTCAGCAGGAAAAAGAGCAGAGGGAATTAAAAAATAAATATATATTTTTGTAATTGGGAATAATTCTGATCCACTTATCTACTGGCAACTATTCTAAATTCAGGTTTAAATGAGAAAATTAAAATTACATCTCAATAGGCAAAAATTTTCAATCCACTTCTGCCAAAGAAATAATGCAGACCATGATATCTTTCTCCAGTTTCTCCTTCAAAGAAAATAGATGAATTCATTTCAGGCAAGAATTCCCTGATGCGAAACATGGAAGTTACAGAGAAAATGAATTGAACCTGGTAAAAATGCAGAGTGGTTTTGCAATTGTATTGATTTTTAAGGAAAGGTGGTGAAAGAAGTGATGGTAACTTTTATTAGATAAACAGAAAGGACTAATATCCCACTTCAAAAATATCAGTGTTCACTTTCCCAGATGGCATTATCGTATAGGAAATCTTTAGGTATTCTATTCTGTTCTGAAAGGTTATCGTTTGATATTAAATTTTGTAAGTGGCTTAGAACAGGTTTTTAAGAGAAAAAAATTGAATTTATTGCATCCCACATGATGAGTTTCCTTGAAAATGTGGCTATTTTTACAAAATGTCTTGGAAGTTAGATTTATTGAAAAAAACCTCAAAAAAACATTCTAACTTACAGCTGCTGAGGCTAGTTGACTGTTTAGTATATTTAGTATTTAGTACACTGCACAAACTTTCCACAGACATAGAAAAAGGCTACTTTAGTTAAGTTAGGAATTAATGAAAAAAGAGCAAGGTACGCCTATCAGTTTGCCAGGCTGCAGGGATGTGAAGACTCACTATCAAAACCTTCTATTTTGGCTGCATAATTCCAATCTCTGAAAAATGGCCCTGATAATTTTCAATGCAATTAATCTAATTTTCATTTCTTAATATCTGCAATGCAACAGGTTTTGGGCTTGCCTTGGCACTTCATTTCATGCTAAATAGTTTAAAAACACATTCAGCATAGTAATTTCATTTTTTTCATCATTGTTAATCATTGTTACTTTCCTCTAATTTTCATCATTGTTCATCATTGTTACTTTCCTCTAATTCAAGTAAAATAATAAAATTATATATGTCTGTCACAAGATTATTTTTCTTTAATTCAAATAGCTGAAATTAATGTAATTGTCAATAATACGTTTCAATTTAAATTCCATTTATTTGTTCTGAAATAGCTAATACACTGATATTTTCAGGCCAAAGTATTATAGACACTACTTTTTTAGAAAAGTTGCAAGTAATATATTCAGTTATATATATTATCTATGTCATATAAAAATGCCATATCCAAGTGTAATGTAAACCTCACTTGTTTCCTTGGTGCTTTAACATATGTATGAACTACATACAGGTATACAAGTACTCCTTAGGGAATTAATAACCCTCTGGTTTCCTAACATGTTTTTCCTGATTAATTAATATTTTATTTATAAGTGTTTTCCTCTGATAATATTTTTACAATGTTTTCCTGCCACTGATGATTTTCTCCTGAAACATTGTGAGGCAAAAAGTTTGAGACTATAAATTTTCACGTTTAGTGGTTTTCTCACTGCAATATCCTGCTGATATCCTGTCTGTCATCGAAACCAACCCTTTGTGCTGGTAGATCCCCTATGACTGACTGTACTGTAATTGATCCTAGGAATAATAAACTTTATGTGCTGTGTTTGACATTTTTAATGAGTGCTCTCATAATGCAGAACAATAAAATACTATACATTAATTACTTTATTAAAGATATACTATGGTTTGGAAACAGTGATTTATTATAATTAGTATTCTGGACGATTTCACTTGCTTCCTGGGGAATGAAATATTAAACTCAAAAACTTTCAAGTGAAGTTGAAACTTAAATGAATCAACACCATTTCTGTATGGAGTTCTAAACATAATATGTCCTCATTATATAGATAAGGCACTGAGGATGGTGCACAATATTTGTAAGATTCATATCTGTCTTGACTTGAAAACTGTCTCAATGCATTCTATGTATAACTAGCATCTCTACATTACATTAAAAAATGTGATTCCTTCTACATCCTAACTACATCCAATAGCTCTTTAATTCTTTATTACACTATAAAATGGTTCTGAGACAATCAGATTCAAATTCTTAGGTTACAGTATGGACTACAGTTTATTTATTTATGAATTACATTTTTAAAAACAGTATTATTTTAAAAATTGTGTTACGTGCTTCTTTATAAGCCAGGAAGTAGATGCCATTGAGGACTCACGAAGAGTTAATAGACAATCAATTGTCCACAGATTGCTTAAGTCAGCAATTAAATATTTTGAAGTTAATGCAATTTCTGTATACTTCATGCTGTAGGAATGTTTTCATTAGATTAATGTTTCTTTAATGGAAGAAGAACAATAGTGAATGAGATTTTTATGACAGGAGACTTGTCTTTCCAAGTCTGAGTTGTTTCCCATAGAAATTGTAAAAGAACCAGCCAGTCTGCTGGCCTATCAAGCATAAAAGGTTTAATTGTCTCTTCTGGCCATGCTGGCATAGTGGGTGGAAAACCTGCTGCTCTGGGAAAAGAGCCTGTGGCAGGGCAGGATACTGCTCCACTGAATTGGTTTTTGTTTTATCCTTTTCTCTCTTCTGTTAAGACCCCGTGAAAAAATAGGGAGAAGGCAATCAAAGCAAAGACATGAAGAGTTAAGCATTTCCCTATGAAAATGTCCCAGATCTTCAGAGCTTGATAGATCAGCTATATTTGACTTTATCTGGAAGCTTTACTTTTAACAACAAGGTGATCAACACAGTTAGGTGTCAGGTGTTTGTATTCTTTTTTTGACATACTAGTGCTGCACGGTAATTTTCTGGGAATCTTTAACTGTTGAGAAATTGTCAAATAAGATTACCTTCAAGACACACAGAAATGGGTCCCACATACTTACATGAGGTAAGCTATGCTTGTAGATATTTTTATAGTATGGTTTGATGATTATAGGTAGCATGAAGTACGGATTACATCTTCAGCGGAAGACAAGTGATGTCCTACTTTTTTCAGAATAAATAGTCTTGAAATAAATAGGAAGAGAGCATACAAAGGGACTCGAGAAAAGACATTTAAAATTAGAATGCATTTTTATTACAGATCTATTTATTCCTTTGAACATAAGTTATATAAGATACGCCTTTCAAAGGCATGAAGATCTACGAGCTGTTTCTCAAAAAACCAGTACTGCAAACAGATAGAAAGTTGTCACCATAAAACAACGATAAAAAAACCCAAACACAAAACCAACCAAACAAAAAAAACACCCAACAAAAACACATTCAAATTAAGTGCTATAGTTAAATTGTTTTTTAAGACTTACTGGGAAAAAATCTTTTTTCCAAGGGATGAAAGCTTTCTAATTTTTTACTCATTTTATCTGAAAATAAATCACCACTGATATAGATCACAATTACAAGATAAAAGGGAATTTTTCAGGAAAAGACTTTCAAGAATATTGGCATTATATCACTATCTTTTATTATACTCCCTGAATTTTTCTTATGGGAAAGAAAGATGAGGAAAAAAAGGAGAGACAGAGATAAAAAAGAATGTCACATTAGTATTTATTTCCATTATTTCTTTGTACTTGATGGAAAAAAAGATAATTTATTTCATGAGTTTTTCACTATATTAGAATTTCTCTATAATCTGTTATGTGTTGTGTATATACAAAAGCAAAACTCATAGGACTCGAGTTGTTTGAAGATAGAGTATGCTTAAACTTTTCCATATAAATTTCACAAATTAAATGAGAAGGACAGTTCTGGATATTTTGTTTAAAGTATAGATTTCCTCTTATCTTAAAAAGTAATTTACTTTTTAGAAATGTTGAAATCTTTGAAACAAAGTGAAATATTCTGGAATGTTAAACATTTACACAATAGTGAGTATGCTACATACCCCATAATTTATTGTTAATGAGAAATTCTATTTAAGTACTTTCAAT
This sequence comes from Anthoscopus minutus, assembly GCA_013399455.1. Taxonomy (NCBI): domain Eukaryota; kingdom Metazoa; phylum Chordata; class Aves; order Passeriformes; family Paridae; genus Anthoscopus; species Anthoscopus minutus. The sequence goes on from VWYI01019101.1 coordinate 5,763, forward strand.
GGGAACATCACAGCAAATAAACCCTATGTTTGCCAAAAAAATGGCCTGTGTTCAAGCATTTCAATGACTGGAGACATATACCAAAACAAGGTGGTGGTGTACACTCTAATGAAATAAAAGATATTGCGACACTAGAATTCACAGCAGTAGCTTAAAGATTAAATAAAAAACATACTGCAGATACTAAAACCATTATGTAGTATTAATTTTTAATGCCAGAAGGTCTAACTGAGGTTACATACTCTCACCTTCTGTGTGACATGTTTAGGTCGCTGGAGATAAACACTATTTGACACACCATATTCTCATATTTTACATTCCAGTTGTTTTCTAGAGTTTATTTAAAAGTGTCTTTGTATCATTTAAGGACGCCAGAGACTATGTAATGATGTGAAAAAGAGACCTGCAAGTCATGGAGTTCAGAATATATCTTTGCAGAACCAGTGTTTCCTGCAGGTCAAGAAAAGTAATTATTCCCAGCTATTTGGTGGCTGTGAGACTGCTTTTGGAGTACTGTGTCCAGTTGTTATTCCCTGGTGCAAGAAATATAATGATGTGCTGGAATGAATATGTCAGAGAACCATCACAATGGTTAGGAGTATGGAGCACAAAATGTTTAAGAGGCTGAGATACCTGCATTTTTGTGCAGTGTTAAGAAGATTTGGCTTAGGAAAAATATTAATGAAGTTTTATGCAGAGAAGAGAGAGAGAGAGATTTCTTGGAGACATGTGTTGATGCACAAGCTGGAGGACAGAAATTGCAATGACAGAAACTCTGATATTAGGAATAATAAATCAGATATTAGGATAAAGTTTTTCACCATTAAAAACAAAACAAAACAAACAGGACAAAAACCAAAAACTGGAGACTGAGGATGGAATCTCCATTCTTGAGGATGACAGATTTTAAATTCTAGCTTCTTAATACCTTGATCTGTTTGATGCTGCTTGAAGTGAGGTCTTTGACTGAATTACTTTCAGAAATTCTCTCTAAATTATTCTATGATTGTGAGATATATTAACCTAAGTGTCTAAATTAGGAAAAAAAGTGTCCCTGTATATTTTCCTAGATTTCTGGACAGGTTAAGAGAAATGTAGTTCAGACGCCCCAAATGGCTTTCTGGGGAAATAAATGTGTCTCTGGGGAAATAAAGAAAGACTGAGAAATGCATTGCCTTAAGCTGGGAGCAAAAACTTTCCTGTGCTCACTAAAGGAAGTATAGGGTTTTTTCATACTATTTTCCAACTCTCAGTCTTTGTATCCATTATTTAAAAGTTTAATTTGGTATGAATATAGCTACTGCATGGATGAGTGAGAAAATGAATGGAATATGGGAGGCATATAGGGTATAGAACATGTGATACAGAGGAGAGGAAGCTGTCTATAAGGGGGATGTTTTTGAATCTCCATTTCTCTAGCTGCATAAGGTTTGGTATGGAACTTGTCAAATTCACAAAAAAATCATTCACCGCACACATATTTTTCTCTTACTGTGTGAATAAATCACCAAATATCATCATATTTTTGATTTTTCCATTCCACAAGACTGTTATGTATCACAGATTATTAGTTGCTCATTTTATTATGTATTTCAGGAAGAATATTCTATTGAGGTACTAAAGGAAATTAGAATCACAAAAGCACAACAAAATATTGTTTAAGTACTGTCCACATTCTGTTATGAAAATAGACCTGGCCATGTTTTGTAAAAGTATTTAAAGCCATTAAAATAAATTTTATGTATACATAGCCTAAGTAACAGATTAAACTTCTTGATAGAGAATTAATTTTACCATAACAAATGATGCACAGATTTAAGAAATGAGAGCCCATAAAAAGAAAATAGACTGTATAGACTCTCACAGAGCTTTTCTCCTTTCTTCTTGTATTTTTTTTCCATTTATATATTGCAACTAGGGACAGAGTAACTATAATATCCTAAAGAATATAAGACTGAACTATTATTTGGCATAATGCCAACTAATGAGAGAGAAAATTGCTAACCCTAAATAGGCTGAAAGCTAGCACTTCATGGACTGGGACCATATTGTTTCATCCTTTAGAATCCAGCATTCCAAACACCTTCCTTTTCTCTGGACTTTCTTGATGTCCCCTAATCAGCCAGGATCATTTATTTAAACTGAGCTGAAGAAGTATTGTGATTTCAAATATTTCATATGCTTTGAGCTGTACAGCACATCTTATGCAGAAGCATCCTGCTAGGATCTTATCTCATGAAACTTGGGTCATATCACAATAGGCAGTCACATTTGTAAGCTATCAAAAGTAAAATGAGATGAACAAAGCAAACTAAAATTAGTAATAGCATGTTTCTTGCCTGTGACAATACATACAATAAGCGATGGATGATGATGGATGATTCCTAATTTTTCTTCTTTCTTCAACTAAGAAAACAATAAAAGCACTTTATCAGTAACACTGAGCTCTGTCCCCGTCTGTATGGGAAGGAAATAGAACATTTTAACCCACAGATTTTTTTTTAAATATTTTTTCTCACAGGCATAGACAAAATAGCATTAGTGACAGAAGAGGACTGCTCCCTGGCAGAGCTTCATTGAATTAGAACAAAGAGAGTAGAGTGTGGCCAGGGGCTGGAACCAGGCAGCTGACTCAATGAGAACAAGGAGATACTATATCCAAGTCTCACAGGGAAAGCTCTTCTAAAGGCACCCATCAATTTTCTTCCAAAGCAAGAAGTCCACTCTGAAACGTCACCCATTTCGTGGCCTGTTCACCCGTTGATCCTTTCACCACTTCAATGAAAAAACTGTTGAGATTATCAATTTATTAAAATTCAGAAGGCATTGATGAGTTTTTCATGCAGTTAGTGATTTAAACTAAATATACAATAACATAATTTTTGCTTTCTCTTATTGGCTACAGTGGAAAGTGAATCCAAAATGGTTCCATATTGGTTAATAGAGAAAAGAATGTGAATCAGCTCCTACCTCTTGAGTGAAACTCCTACCAGATTAATCTGTACACACCTTGTTTGGGCTTTTATCTTAATAAATGTGTATATTCAGAAATGGATTTCTGTGAATTCACCGAGATAATACTTAAGAACATGTAAGTTTTATCTAATATCTTGCTAGAGTATTTGCCTTTTTTTTCCCCACATTTTTGTTTAATTTATGGTGAATGCTAATTAAGACTAAGATTATAAATAGGCAAATACTTTGTTTGGTGATATTTGTCAGTGATAAAATTGAAAATAAAAATATGCCCTTTATAAAATGAGATTTCACTCTCATAAACTAATATTTATCAGAGTGCATTTTTCTATAATAAACATTTAGATTTTTTCAATTTGGTAACTTTTAAGTATTGTTAGTGTTCTACCATGGATTTCCTACTATTCTTTCTGCCACAGTTTCAGAGTCTCTTAAGAAAATAAGCAAGACTAATAAATTAAGAGATTATCAAGGAAAATAGTGTGATCATCTACTTGAAATTAGCAGAGGCATATGCTATGCTCCATGGATGGCTGTCTTGCACCCAGGTATTTGATGCAACCAGTCATTCTGTGTTTCAATTTCCTTAAATGGGTTGTATTAATAGGCTAATGAAGTTGTTTGGGTTTTTTTTGTTTGGTTTTTTTTTGAGGTTTTTTGTGGTTTTTTTGTTTGGTTTTGGTTTGGGTTTTTTTTTATGTCTGATGCATCCTTCTTGGATTATATCTTTACCTCACTCCATAAAGTTGTACTCAAGTATGCCTCAGAGTGAAAGATTTTTTGGAGGGACTAAGATACATTTCTTGCCTTTTGTTTACACTTTTGGCACATAGCTTTTTCTACATCTGAAAGGACTGTAAAGCCAAAATGCAGCATTAAGAGCTAACCATAAAAAATGCAGTGTTTCAGAAAAATCTCCACAACTATGGAGTCCTCACCACAGTAAGAAGGGACGTACTGCTGGTGGATAGCATATATATGTATTTCCTTAATGGGTAAAGTTAGCTATCTAATTCTCACCTATCACAGGTATTACAAAGCCATATTACTACTGCTGATTGCAATAGATACCTGTATAGCAATAAAAGGAAAAGGAACAAAATACAGACCTAAACACTAACACAAAATTGTCCATATAATTTGTTGAAGGACAACCCGTTGGCTTTGGCCCAAATGAGATACATTGTGTCAAAAATGTAAGTTTTAGTTTGGGTTTATTAGTGCTGAAAGCCTATTTCTTGCAGTCAGCTCGCAGGCAGTCATTTAGTATGACTCTTTTATTTGACAGTTCGGTAAAAAAGTGAACTCAATGAAAAAATTTGTTCCTATTTTGATAAGGGCTCAAAACCAACAGAGAAATTGAAAAGAAAGAAAAAGCCTTTAACCTATAAGGTTGGAGTCATTTACTCGTATTTATATATTTTGACTAAAAATTTTAAAAATGTCATTGATATGCCATTCATCAGGTTTTTGGTTGGGAAAAATTAAGTTCATATTACCACATTACAGAAATTGAAAACATTGAAGTGATATGTATTACTACATTTTTATTTTTCAACTGTTTCTATCGCACTTCACTGTCACTTTCTCCTACGTTCTGATCCTATTCATATACCCTAGAAATTAGTACAAGACATTATTCTGTCTCCAGGATAAAAATATTTTCTTATTGGCACACTAAATCTCCCCTTCAGGCCAAGGAGGGAGTTAAATCTAAATTGCTTTCTGACTGGATGATTTAGCCACTAATCTGCTTTGTTTAAAACAGTGAACAATAGTGGCCACAGCTTTTTTTCTTCATGCACTGTTTTTGAAAAAGCAGTTCCTACTGCTTAGAAATAAGAAAATGCATATTTGGACTTTCATTAGACATGCTTTCCACACCAAACAGCGTGCTTGAAAGCCCTCTGTACTACAACCACAAGTAGTTGTAAGGTGCTAGACTGCAACATATTTGAATAGCCTTAACTGTACAATAAACACAATGGAAAGTACGTAAATTAGGAATCCTGTGCAGACGGCCGGAGCCCTGACAGCTCTCAGCTCCCCTGCTGTGGGCCCTGGGTGGGATTCCCCCTGTGGGTGGGGAGCATCCAAAGGTGCAGCTAGAGCAGGCAATGGCTCCATGGCCTTTTTGGCTGTCAGGCTGTGCTCTGAGGAGGCAAGGATGAGGGAGAAGCCTTTTGTTACCAGTGCCTTTTTCTTGAATGGAACCCACAGAACAGCAAAAGGCAGTGATGCAGGGCTTGCGGCAGCCTAAGAATGGGGGAGGTCCAAGGGGTGTACCCAACCTCTAACCCATTGGGGGTTCACCCTGGGAAGGGGTGAAAGTGGGGGGCAATCCAATGGGGAAAGCAGGAGGAAGGGAAAAGGTCACATGGACTAATAGGACATGGAGTTTTAGGGGATTTCCAGAGGAGATTTCCAGGCACGGGGTTGGCACAAGGGAAGATTGACAAGGAATTTACTAGAGCAAGGGGCAGGTACCAGATAGATTGACAGTGGGATCGTAGGAGGGTGCAGGCTAGGAATAAACCATTAACCTGGGAAATACCATTAACAAGAAACCTCACCACAACAGAATCCAATAAATTCGAGGTCTTTTAATCCAACTTTATCTAAAATTTAGGCAAACAGTCTTAAGCAAAAATCATCTGTATTTCCTTTAGAGTCTTAGATACCCGTTTTTAAAGAAATATACCTGGAGAGTTCCTGAGAAAAATGTGCAAATGTTAGATTATTAAATTAAATTATATCGATCCCATTCCTTTGGCGGAGGAAAAAAATCAGAGAAGTATCTAGTAGCTCCAGATGCACTGGGTTGTTCTTGGATTACAGTTTTGAACTCAAGGCTTCAGTTCTGTCCAAGACCTGCTTCGTTTGCCTAGTAGCACTGTCACTAAAGGATAGACAATCATCTAGAAGTGCTTACAGAATTAGAAGTTTGAAGGCTCCTTATCCTTTTTGTACAAAACCTAATTGTTAGTAAAGCAAGTCAGGAATTCAGAACTGACCTAAGAGTATTCAAAGCTGCAGCTTTCATGATTAAAATCTTGAGCTGCTTCATGAATCTGTTGCTCTGTGCAGAAGGAAATGATCGAGATGGAAGCTGAGATGGAAATTAGTATTTCCAATGGCTACAACAATATTCAAGTATAGGACTCAGGTCTCTAATAATTTCTACTTTTTGTTTGGTGACTGAATAATACAAATATGTAAACCATTTAAACAATAGCAACCAGGGTTCTTTTATCTTGGTTTACAGTTCTACTGATAGAATTTGCATTCTTTTCATTACCTTCCCTAATCTTACAATACTTGCATTATAATTTTGACAGCAGTGTGACAGGAAAGATGGAGACTTCATCAGCCTGATGAGAGTAATTTACAAATTAGTGAGGAAAATTTCTATTCTTGAATTTATTGTTTTTTCTCACAGCCTGGAGACTAGCAGCCTTTATTGTCTTACACAGCTTCAAGTATTCATTTGTTTAGAGGCAATTGATTATGATAATTGTATTAAACAATGTTTGGGGTGTGTCAGGCATACTAAGAACACAGTAAAAAACAAAAGTTAGGAAAAGTTTACTGCAGGCTAACTTACAAAAGTTTATGAGTCTTAGTAGCAATGGATTAGGTTCTGAGATGCTTATCTCTTCTCAAATGGCAGCATCTTGGGTACCACCTGTGGCAGAAAATTAAGCAACTAAGACAAGCTTATAGGTGAAAACTGTGTTCCTATGCACCAGAGAGGTATAGATTATAGGTTAATTTTGGTTCTTTGATTGCCCCCTTAGTTTTAAGTGTGTTTAGCCTGAATAAAGCTTAGTGCAGGTATTGAGGTTTTTCTTCTTGACATGTCACCTGGATCTTTTAAGCTCAACTATCTGTCTTTTAAATTTGCATGCAGAACAGGGATATAATTTTTTTCTTGTAGATTGTCTATATACATCAAAATATTGAAGAGTAAAATGAACTATATACTTACAATTAATTTCATCGACTCTTTAAAATGTCATTCATGGTCCTCTGTTGCAATGTTCCAGTATTCCGTATATTCCATAAGAATATATTAGTTGTGAATACAGTAACTGGCAAAATAGTCCACCTGTGCACCTACTGATAAGCTTTGTAAGACAGTAGTTGTCTTTTGCACTTGTCATTCAGTAGTGACATTTGAAATTGCTTCTTTATACCATAAATTTAAAGGTGGCAAATATCTGTAGATATGCCAGCTAGTCTAATACCAAAAAAGGAAAAAAATATGTTTAATGAACAATTTGGAAAATGGATGGATTGGAAACTGTGGGTAATGTTTAATGAAGAACAATAGGCTACCTTAATAAATTTTTCTCTGTCATAATTCTGAAGAAAAATTTAGAATTCTTAAAAGTTATTTACATGGTGCTTTCAAAAATTTATATATTTTGTTTTCAAAGAAGAGCACAAAAAGCCACAAACATAAAGAATAAATAATCTTTCATGGGAAAGGAAATCATAACCTGCTATTTAGAAGAACACCTGGTTTTATGTGGTTTGATAGACTTTAAAAAGCCATTAACAAGAAACATTTGTATAGCCATCTAGTCTATGTAATAAATGTATTTGTAAAACTGGGAAATCTTATTTTTTTTTCATTAAACTTCAAGGCTTAAATGGGACTTTTAGCAGAGTCTGGTTTTGTCATCATGCAATTTACCTGTTTTAAAAATCTTCAGTTCTAATAATTGTGAAACTCAAAAAAGATCAATACTTAAAGTATTAAGATGTCTTTGTGTGAAAGCACAGTAGTTCTACCTAAGAGGTTATTTTTTTTAATTTTAGGATGCAGTAGGTGTATTAATTTTAGACAGCAGTTTAGACTGTAAATATAATAGTGTTATACCTTCTAAAGGTTTGGAAAATTTGTTGTCTTTCTTCTCAAAATAGCTTTCACGGAAAAAACCTTTACTGTGCTGTTTTCTGTACAACTGTTATTTCAGAGAAACATATATGTCATCATACTGAAGAAAGAACCATTTATTTTTTCCTGTTCCTTTTTGATGGTGGTTTTATGGACAGACCTGGAAATCGATGACAACCAAACTTTCATCTCAGCATTTGATCAATTCCCCATCTGCTGTTCTCAGTTTCTCTTTGCCTTTGCGACGGCTGCTGTGTCTGATTAGGTGTATACACCTGCACTATTATCAAATGTTAACCCACCAACTTAGCAAGACAATATTCCAAATATGACATTGCACTTGAAATTTAAGATGCAAGTATTAGATTCATCCAGTAACCAATTTTTTTTTATCAATACACTAGAAAAAAAAAATTCTCAGTATTTAAAATTATTTATATGGTCTCAATAAATCTCTAAAACTGGGAAATTTAACTGCAGTTTTTATTCGAGAAACTTCAGAACACATGTAACTTCCAGTTACATGTGTTTTGACATCAAGGAATTTCTTTGCTCCGCAACTTTTGAAATTTAATACAATCTGTACAATCTCTAAGTACTGAAGCAATGCTATTTTTATGTCTTCATAGCATAGAGTAGTATCAGGAGGAATATTATAATTTTTCAGACAATATTTGTTATTACAGTCAACAATAAAGCCCTGAACTATTCTGATTTGTGAAACTCTTCTGTCTTTCATCCTGCTTTGAACTTGAAAATAATGGTGGCCTCTGTCTTAAATGTGCCACACAAAGAATTCACATGACAGTGATGCGAATTCCTGCTGTTGGATTAACTAAATTAATTTTAAGAACTTCTGTCCTCTTCTGATATTCCTAGCATTTATACAAATCCCTTTGTAGGAAACTTTCATTAACAGCCTACCCAGTACAAGTCACTGATAAGGGTCTGACTTACATTATATAGACTTACATTGCATATTACCTCCAAATTGCCTGAGACTGGCACTTCAGTAAAGTAGTGATCACAACAGACATCACATAGGAAGTTAAGTAAGCAAATCTATTTCAAAAAATAATTTGTAATATGAAAAATATTTTTTGTAGAATTTCTCTACTTGCTTTCTAAAATCAAATGGAAAAATCGATAAATCTCCTTAAAAACTATTCTCTGGAGTAGTTTCTTATCCATCTCTATAGATGTTCAAGCAAGTAGTTCTACTTCTTGCTTTATCCTTTAATCCTTTTCTGTGAACAGCTGTAAGTCTCTCCTGAATTTTTACCAAGGAACAACTTTCAATGGTATTTTGATATTTATTTAATGACTTTGGATGGTTTTCTCAGTCTTTTCTGGAACTGTACCTTCCTTCTGAACTCTTACACTACAATTTAATCAATAAAGTAAGTGTCTCTTTTTATTTTTTTATTTCATTGAAAACTGCATCTCACCTTTTCAATGCTCAGGTCAAGATGTATCAGTGACGGACACCACTATGTCGTGTCCTGTTCGTTGGTGATCAGGTTGGTCAAACAAGACTGAACTTTAGTGAGTCCATGCCAGCAACTCCTGATAACCTTCTTCTCACTCATGTGGGTAAAGATGCCCTTCAGAATGAATATATCCTGTATGAAGAGATGACACATATTTTTATATCTCATATTTATGTCTTTATTTTTAAAACATATTAAATATTGTTAATCATTCTTCAAAGACTGGAGAGCTTTAAAGCTGCAGTTCCTATTTTGGAGGTGGAGAGCCTCCATAATACATGATTTTAGACAGGAGCTGAGACCTTGTTTAGGAGAACAAAACACATGATTTTAGCTTTCAGCATGTACCTCTGCTGTTTTAGTGGGATGTAAATATTTTCTAAAGCATAATAAGAATTTTTGAGTGTTTTTTTAATTTGGTAAAAGATGGCACCTAGAAAATCAAGATCAAAAAATTAAAATTAGCATTCAGAGCCCCCCCTAAAGAACTATATGTTAAATGTAGAGTATATTTTGTTTTTTACACTGAACTCACAATAAGGAGAAAAAAGAGAAACATAGCTTTTCTAGTTTACCAAGCTAAAATATGAAAATTGCCACTTGTTAAATGAAACATTCTAATATGTTTGAAATTGCACATGATTGTATTTATAATGTGTAAAAAGGTCTCAAAAGGAGAGGTCCCACTAGACTATGCCATATATCTGAAAGATTAATTTCCCCAACTTTTTATAGGAATAATGGAGCAGAATTGTATCAAAAAGATTTTGTCCATGTGTCCTTGGAATTTTAATTGTTGGAAGATGAAATTGACAGTAAATAGCAACAGCTTTTTGAAATTTCTTATTCTTTCTTTTTTTTTTTTATTTTAAGAAATTTGCAGGAAAATATTTGAGAACAAACAAAATTCACAATATAATTTATTTTGTTATTTATTTTCTGCTGAAAAATAAGAGGAACTTTCACTTCTTCCTCCAAATGAAAATTCCATGACAGATAACAAACCATTCAGTGTAAATTCACCACTAATACAAACATCATTTATTCAAGCTTTTTTCTGAGAAATCCATGGCATCTACTACATAGCCAAAAGTACCTGATACTGCTGTTTAAAAGTGTCATGTATTAAGAAACCAAACAAACAGTAGTGATAAAATACTTGGGACCTTAATGTCATATTTTGACAGAAATGACTGTAAACCTACATATGATTCCCATATGTTGCATGATGTATGTTTAAATAGGAATACAGGCAGACAGGAAGTTTTATGCTGTGCCAATGGTGCTCATTATCACTGTTATACTCCTGGAATACATGACAGTTTTTGTTCACTGCATTAATGGATAAGGTTATAAATCACAGCTTACAGTCACAGCTATGCGTACTGTGTCTGCATGGCTCTTTATCCCGGAAGGCAAGGTATAAGCACTAAAAAGAACATGACCTAAAATAATAGTAGGTGGAAGACATATTTGCTAATCTATTAATTCAATTTTCTGCTATTTAAAATCTAATTAATGCAAGGAACTAATTGTAAACACACCGAAGCTCTTAAATCATATGAAATAGATAAAATAGTGAGCCAGACAACAAACAGAAAGTAAAATGAAAAAGGATTTCCCATCAACTGCTTATGTAATTAAAAATTAAGATATTATGTGATCACCCAGAAAAAGTTTGCAATTTTTGAACCCAGAAATTCCATTACTAGCTCGGAATGGGCTGGAATGCTCTGATTCAAAGAATTGAGGTCAATGGCTCAATGTCCAAGTGGAGAACAAGTGATGAGTGACATTTCTCAGGGGTCAGTATTGGGGTTGGCACTAATAAACATCTTTGTTGGTGACATCGACAGAGGAATTGAGTGCATGCTCAGCAAGTCTGCAAAAAAATACCAAGCTGTGTGGTGCAGTCAACGTGCTGGAGGGAAGGGATGACATCCAGAGGGACATTGGCAGGCTTGAGAGGCTGGTCTGTGTATGTCTCGGGAAGTTAAACAAAGCAAGCAGAAATACAGAAATAGACTGTGCAGAGAAAAAGACTAAGAATGGCACTTAGGAGAAGGACTTGGGGGTGTTGGCGAATGACAAGCTCAACATGAGCAGGCAATGCGCACTTACAGCCTGGAACTTGGGGTGGATTAAGAGAGGCTTGTCCAGCACTTCCCAGAGGTGTTGGGCTGTGTTCCCTTTCAGGGGGACCCGGAGTCCGATTCTGGCTGGCTGAGGACCCCAGGTTTAACAGTCCCAGCAAGGACAGAGGTAAAAGATGAGAAGCNGATGGGAGAAGTGGGGAGACATCTCAGGTAACCCATCACCATTGGTCTCAGGGGGAGGGGGGTATGTGGGCAGTGCAATGCAACACAGAGGGAAGTGATTTTCCCCTGTACTCCACTCTCATGAGGTTCCCAACATAAGAAGAACATGAACCTGTTGGAGCATGTCCAGAGAGGCCACAAACAAGATCAAAGAGCTGGCGCACCTCTCATGTGAAGACAGGCTGAGAAAGTTGGGGCTGTTCAGTGTGGAGAAGGTAAGGTTTCAGAAAGACCATATAGCTTTCCAGTACCTGGAGGAGACTGATAGAAAAGCCTGATGGAAGGCTTTCCAGTACCTGGAGGAGACTGATAGAAAAGCCTGATGGAAGGCTTTCCAGTACCTGGAGGAGACTGATAGAAAAGATGGAGAGGGACTTTAGAATGATATGTACATGTTGGACAAGGAGTAATGGCTTCAAACTGAAAGAAGGTAGATTTAGACTAGACATTGGGAAGAAATTCTTTGCTGGAATGTGTTCAAGGTCGGGTGTGCATGGGGCTTTCAGAAAGCTGGTCCAGTGGGAGGACATCATCCATGTCCATGATGGAGGGTTAGAACTAGATGACCTTTAAGGTCCCCTCCAACCCAAACTATTCTATGATGAATCCCTGTTTGTACCTTTTCGGTATGACCATTTTGCAGGAGCATCTCTTCATTTTACCTTGCAGTAGAGGCAGCAGTTGGAGGGTTTTAAAATATCAGCATGTTTCTAACACAGATAAATATTAATGTGGCAATATAAGATGTGCACTGTGTGAAACTAAATAATACATTAAAAACAAAGCAAATTATATTAGGATGCTAATTCTTAAAATTAGCTTTGAGTCCTGGGCTAATATTCTTATATATGTCAGTCTTTATAGTATTAATTTTTTTTGTGGTGACTTCTATTTAACTTAAAAATGTGGAGGAAGAAAACTAAGATCATGAAACAAAATGGCAGTAGAATACTTCTTAAGTAAGATTACACAGTTCTTTGATAAGAATCAGAATATTGTGTTCTACTCTGTTAACAGCAATTTTTTTCTACTTATTGCAGCACTTGAAATATCATGGAGGAGTTCAACAGAGTTTTGAACTCCTATCATGGTTACAAAACAGGAACTGAGTTTTGAAAAAATTATGTATCTTAGAGAAAGATGAATTACAAGACACTTTAAAAATATATTCTTTTAAAAATTTGTATTATTTTTAATAATTTATAAAATGTTCAGATCATAAATTATACCAACTGATATGTTTAAAATTCAAGATGGTGGGAAAGAGGACGTAATTCAAGGCTCATGAGGAATAAATCTCAAAATAAATAGATAAATATCTTTATCTCTGTGGATGCATGAGTAATTCAAATTAATTACTAACTTATTAATTATTCCTACCTCGTAGAAAGTAGTCTTACCATTATGTGAATCTGCATTCCCAGATCCAATGCACTTTATGCTTTTTTTCTTTTCATGAATCACAGAATGGATCAAGTTGGAAGGGACCACCAAGTGGGTCAGGTTCTCCAACCTCCCTGCTCAAGGAAGGTCACCCTAGAGCACATTGGCACAGGATTGTATCTAGATGGTTCTTAAATATCTCCAGTGAGGGAGACTCCATGATCTCAACTGGTTCTCAATCCATCCCACTTTCCATTCATCCTAGCCACAATTCTTGACTTGGCCTGTGAGGATTTAATGAGTTTCACTCTCTTTTTTTTTCTTGATTGAATGTTTTACTGTTTAAATTTATTGCATATATGTATGGTGATTTGAAAAAGCAAAACAAATTGTGAAAATTACAATTATCATGACATTATGTTCTCCTGGGACAAGGAAAAAGTGTTAAATAAGGAATGTCTCCTATTCTTTAGGAATTAAACAAAGCAACATTTTTAATACTTTTCTTATTTAGTGTTTCAATGTCTATAAAAATCTTTCATAATAAAGCCACCTATCTTCTTTCATATAGTGCCTGCCATTTGCCATTGTGCTTTGAGAGCAGTAGAGGTAGCTGCAATTACCATCTCATAGCCCCATGAGGTTTTTGTCCTTTTTCTTTAAAAATAAAGACTATTAAATTCTAAAATTACATTTTCGTCCAGACTTATCCCATCTTCATCCATTTAGCTTGTTCATATGAAATTCAAGGAATTCTAGAGTGAATGGGACACACTACAGTGCTAATGAACATTTCTGCCTTTGCCAGCCAAGATTTTGTGAGTAGAAGATTCCTCAACTCATGGATAGTCAAAATCCATTTTTAAGGGTTTTCAGTTTTGTGAGATTTATAAGCACAAACACAAAAATTGAGACAATGTAACTTCATGATTAACTGGAAACATAAGCTTTGCAATTTATGAAACTCATAAAGGCTTCAGATTTCAGAACTGTAGGTTAAAAACAAAATGCCGAATGTTTAAATAATCAAATTGCATTAATGTGATAGTTGTGTTAAATGAGTTGCTTTTATCAGGAGAAAAAAAAGAATTGAACTGGAGAGCTGATTTAAATTTGGAGTGATAATTCAACAAGATTAATATGTTCTATTGTATTTCAGAAGAAAGCTTTGAGAAGCATAATTGATAAAGGGGTTTTGATTCAGATACCATAATGTGACTAGAAGCTAAATTATTTTTTTTAAGTACTTGTGTCTAGAACACTTGTATCATCATAGTGTAAAATTTTCTCCACTTGATGTTTTCTGTCATAGGACCAAGAACATTTCTCAATTTTATAGTTACAGAGATTTCGTGGATAATAGTTCCAATAGAAGAGAGATGAGTCTAAAAGAGTTCCCTAGTGCATCTGAGGAAAATGAAGATCATAAATGTTTTGGGATGAGTGATCACATGGAAACCCCGAGGCTGTTCAGATTAGAACATTTGAAAATAGAGTAATTATTCAAGATGATTAGTTGATAGTGTTCTTTTTCTTATTTTTCACATACTTTTTTTTCTGTGCTTGGTTTCAGCTCAAGACTGGTATCTCAATTGAAGTATGTGTATGGGGGAAAATTATTTAAAATCACATTATGGTTAATGGCAACATAGTCAGTAAAGTAAAAGGAGAAGCTCAGATGACATGTAGTGGGCACCTTGGCTGTATTCCTTCAACCTTAATATTTTCATTGTAAAGACAATTTGTTTTGGCTAGAACGTTTTCAATTACCATGGCTAGAAAAAACCTTTAGCAGTCTAAATATCTTATATATACTCCTGAAATAAACCTTTCAGTGTAGTTTCATCAAAAATCAACTCTGTGAGCTTCAAATAAAACTAAATTGTGACTTGTCCCAAATACAGTTGGGATGTTTGTTGCTCCTTATGAAACAATGCTCATGTAAGTAACTTGTGGTGCCCATCATTGCAACCGTGGCACAGTTCTAATTTACTGCAGTTATCTGTGTTGGCCAAAATCAGACACTCTACTGTTCCTTTTATATCTCTAGTTGCTACAAAATAGTATGGTTTAAATGCATACCATGAAGTGGATAAAAGTCCCTTGTTTTAATCTGGTTTCCGAAAAAAATTAGCATCTATTATCTGAGTCATAAATGATTATTTATATCAGGAATTTGAAAACAAGATATAAAGAAAATATTCTGAACCTCTTAAATTCATTTTTCCTTTTGAGGATAAGAGATGATGTTGATTTGTCAGTGGTCAATCCGTTAGCTGGAAGACCCATGCAGCTTTACCTACCAAGTGGTATTATGTAAATAGAAGATATAAAACCAGCTTAAAGTTGTATACAGCTTTGTGGGAAAAAAATGCACTGGTAACATAAAAAAAATTACAATCTTCTTACAAGGACATCTAATTACAGTTTGCCACTAAAACTGCATCCAAATATGTCTCATTATGTAGTTCACTAATGGCATTTGAGACCCTCAAAAATGTCAGGAACTTCAACATTGAGTTCATAACAGTTTTGAACTCAAAAAAGAGGTTCCTCACAGCTTGAGATCATTAATTTTCAAGCTATTTGTCAGTTGCATGGTAAGCAGATGGAATGTACTCATCAGGGCACAGTTTAAATGTGAAACAAATTAAAAAGAAAGAAAATTTAAAATTATGTCACTAAGCTGGGAGGACATCCAAATACTTCTAACCATTAGAATTAAATAGATCGGAAACTGATTAAAAAAAGAACAAAAAAACAACAAAAAGTAATATACTAAATGAAATAACTTTTTTTAAAAAAATCTAGCTTCTATCTTCATTTTGTGAGCTTTTCCATAGAAAGTTCCAGCTGATGACTTAGTTCAGGACAGGAAAAGGCCTTCAGTCATGAAAAATAGCTTCAAGGTATAATTCTTTAAGAAACAATGCATAGTCTAACTTTTTTTCTTACATTGGTGACTTTCTAAGCTCAATATTTTAAATCTGAATCTAAAGCAGTTTATAGTATGCTTCTAAATCAGACAGAAATAAACTAGTTCTATAAAATTGATTTAAACATATGTGACTCTGAAGTTACAATGAAAGTTCTCCAGTCTTTTTCTGAATTGTTCTAATTTAAAATACAAGACAGTATCATGATCTAATACTCCTATGTAAACTGAATTATAATGAAATCTTGAGTATTAATCTTTTCACTATTCACATTTTTTTCATCAGAATTTAATACCCCTCAGGACTGGTACGTAGAAGCTGAAGTATTTCTGGTAGTAATCTTTTTTTTTGACAGCTTCTGTTTGCAGTTTGTTGTCTCAGATAATAGTAGGGGAGGTTATATTGAAAGATCGGAATGCATAGTAACAATGCTATACGTAAGGATTTCTCTTTTCACTTTTTTTGGTGCAATAATTAAGATTATTTATATTCTGTATGTTTCTTGCACGCAATTACATGTATATGTGATAATGTGTCCCTCTCTATGTGTTTATATATGTAATTCATACAGTCCTGAGGGTAGATTCAGTTCTTCTGCTATTTGTTCTGCAATGTACCTTTTTTTAACAAAATATATATGGATATAATAGACACAATTTCCAGTCTGCTTTATCTGCTAAATGAAAATGTTCAGTAGTGTGATTTAAAGGAAAAAATCCTAACAATAAAATAAGGTTCTTTCCTTCTTCTTGGCTCCATTTTGTTTTGTTTATCAAATCTGTATTACTATTCATAACTCTAAACATCTGGCAATTTGGTAAAACAACATCTGGTAAAACAATGGTAATTTTTCATTTCAGTATGTCATTAAGATATTGCACCTGAATTCAGTCAGTCATCACAAGTAAGAAATGTAATTTTTATTAAAGTCAAAATCAGCTTTGGGATGTAATCTTTCTTTCATTGGTTGGAACTTTTACAAAGTTTATATGGGTGATGAAATTAGATCTAATTTATCCAGTTTGATCTATCTCCCCAGTCACATTTACAAAGATGAAAATATGTTAAATGAGTTACACAGATGAATAAAAAAAATGCCCCTTAAGAAATTCCCCTTGATGTATATAATTAAGTGTCTTGTTAGAGACAACTCTAGTGATTTTCTTCTGCTAAAACAATATTTTCTCCTAATTTATTCTAATTAAGTATATTGTCATGAGGTCACTTATTTAACTGCTCATCATTCTTTGAAGATCTTTCTATGAACCAAACACAAAGTGGCACAATTACTTCTGTCAAAACCAAGGCTTTCTACTTCAATATTGAATGTATTGAAACGATTGTTTTCTATTTCCATTATTTCACCAGAAAAATCACTGAGCTAGTCATGTCAAGTGCTGACTAATTTAGATAGTGAACTCTATGGCACAGACTGCAGAGGAGGGAATATCATGTGTAGCACAGGAAAGCCTCAGTAACAAAACAGAAGAAGCTGCTGCACAAAATGCCCCTTCCCAGGGTGACCCCTACCTTCTGAGCTACTCTCATGGCTCCATCCCTCAGCCCTCAGCCCCAGGTCCACAAGAGGTGATGGTTTTTCAGGCGGTGATTGCAGGATGGGGACAACCTCCAGAGCTGAAGCTGGAGCAGGGGAGGCAGCAGTCGCTGGCCCCAGGGCACTGGTTACACCAGTGACATCCAGCCCAGGCCATGGTGAGGCTGAGCCACCTCTGCAAGGGTCAGCACCAGGACCAGGCCATCCCACTGATAAACATAGAAATAATTTTTTACTGAACTACAAATGATGTGTTGTAGATATCCATGGAGACCTCGGGATATAAATTATGTGCAATTGAAGGCAGAAACTTAAATTTAGGGTTATTGCAGTTCGAGAGACTGATTTCCTATAAAACATTTGCTTAACTTGCAACTGAAGTGAACTGAAGTGCTAGCAAAGGGAATAGGAAAAGAAAAATCAATTTAACAAACCCCTACATTTTGTTGCCTGAAAATTTTAAATCTAGTTTAATTGTTACTAATTGAGATTGTTTTCCTGCATGTGTTTAATTTTCAAATGGAATAATTAATCTAAGAAAAAGTGAAATACAAATAATGAACAAATGTGTCAAAACACATTGCTGAAACTGTAGAGTGTTTACTATGTATAGGTAGATCTATGTATATATATAGGTCTTTTTTATTCAGCATTAATATTCTTGTTTTTGTTAAGGTGTGAAAGAGTCAAAAGAAATACTGGATATCTCCACTATGAATAAAAATTTATCCCCTACATTGAAATTAATTGGTATATAATAGCATTATATTATATTATATATATCTCTGCATTGGTATATAATAGCAGAAGAGCAGACAAAAATTTTTAATATAAAATTATTTGTTATTAGGTTTTGAAAAAAAAATGGTAGTGCTTTATCTACCTCCAGCTTGAGGAAGCAAAAACATCAGCAGTTTCCAAGAATCCGTCTTGATAATCTAATCAGATTGTTTAAATATTTTTGGATGGTAACATAATCTGATAGATTACACAGCTGTTCAAGGATTATTTGTTAGCAGATTTTTTATTATGAATCAGACCAAAGGTTCATCATGCTCATCTAGAGTGTTCAAAGCTACACATACGTGGAACAATATTGTAAAAGGGTCAGCCTTACTTCTGTGAGTTTAATTCAACCTTCAATTGCCTCTAGATCAGGTAGTTTCTGAGCCAGATGTAGTATCTGTGCATTCACAGTCACAAAACCGATGTCTTTTCTGTGAACTTCCCTGCCATCCCTGGAGCCCATACATAACATTCTGTAACATTGAATTATAAAGCTTGTCTAGAAATTATGAGAGGATTCCTCTGCCTTTGTTTTTTGGTTTATCATTCTCCATAAGGTTAGGTAAGGTAGCAAATTCCTCCACTCTGCCGGCTCTAGTTCTATTTGATGTCCCTGTTTCTGATTAAAAGGTATTAAATAAGGTATTAAATATGAGCTGCTCCCTGATTTGTACTAATATTACTTAGTGCCACCGATCAATCAGAGTTTGAACAACTCACTACACTGCAGAATATAAAGTCTGAAATCAAGGGGAAACAGAAGACAAATGAAGTTTTAGCTAAAGGAAATTTACACTTGCAAACATTTATTCACACAATAGAAAAAAACATCCCAACAGTAATAAATTAAATTATATGAATTTTATGTCATAAGCAAGTCTGTTCTCTGGTTGACAGAGGACTTGGAAAGATCATTCTTAAAAAGGAACACCCAATTTTTATAATATCCTTGATTTGTTTTTTTAGGAGATGTTGCAAAGAAGTTATGAAGCAATTATTTGTTAAAGTGTCAGCTACGTTACTAATTTCTTAGTATCTTCTTGTGTAAACATATCAATAAATGCATTATTCTTTTTCTTTCTGTGTTTATATTTTTTTCCTTCTATTTTCAGTGAAATTCCTTATAAAATAATTTGTGGAAATGAGCTAAAATACTATTTTTACTTCAAAGGTGTAAACTTACGATTTGTCTCTGGTTAGTGGTTTCCTGGTTCATAGGGAAAAAGAAGGTTTCAAAATTTTGTGGTGATATTTGTTAAAACCCTGGATTTGGAGTTTTATTTCTAACTAAAGAGATTAAATTGGTGGTTTATTTTGCTTCCAGTACATCTTTTTTAAAAGACATTAAATGTTCATGGAGATCTGAACTGTCACAAAATCTGTGTTAGAGGCTATAGATGGAGAGACAGCAGTTTTTATAGTGCTTCAAAGTAAGAAAAAAAGCTATTTTTTGAAGCAGTGCATTCCAGACTACTGGCTGCAATTTAGCAGTTCTTTCTAGACAGCTCTGCTGATCTGAGACCTGACCTAATACCCATAAAGGTTACTTGTAGTTTGTCAGTGTAGACATTAGATGAATTCTGTTAGGATCTTTTGCTGTGGAAGAAAGCCTTCAGATTTAAACTGCCCATCTCTGATAAACTGCTAAGCAAATACTGGTTACATTATATAGTAGGTGAAAAGAGAAAGATATGATCAAAGACAGCCGTAAAGAAAGGCTGGGTAGAAAGATAACTATAGAAAATCATGAAGGTATGCTGTAGGGCATAGGTGAATTGAGTCTATTGATTTTTATATGTTGCACTATAACTTCTGTTCACAGCCAGATGGTGTTTCCCAGTACAGAGCAAGCTATTTGCTGTCACACAGTAGAGTGTAATTTCTCAGTCATTAATGTCTGCCGTATTTTGTTGAGTGAATTGGACACTAGAACCAAGATCATAATTGTTTAAGTTGGACCAAAGAGCTCAGTGAACTTTCTTAATTAAGTGGCATTCTACCATCATTGGCAAACTGTATTGACTGGGGCTCAGAACACAAACAGATTTTAGAACACACTCTGTGAATTTGTATTTTAGCACTTTAACAGAGCTTTGCTGAGGCCACTTTCATTTCAATTTAAGTAACAAGATCAAGGTACTAAAAAGAATATAGTAAAAATAATTATTTCCTCTTATTTAATTGAACATTTTGATTTTGCCCACTTTTAAAAATAATTAAGATTATATAATAAACCTTACTGGTCAATTTCTGCTTTGGTTTAGTCTTCAGGGTGTTATATTCCTGACTCAGGTAAAATTTTTTACATCCTCAGATAACCCATTTTTAAATAATTTAAAAATGATGTTGCTCTTTTGCCTTTGTTTTGGTTTGGTTTAGTTTTTTAGGATCATAAAGCACATCATCTTTGTTTCAGAATTTGCTATGGTTACATAGTTTGCATGGTGCAATAGAAAGACGTTACTGTCCCCTGCTTTGTGTTTCTTGATGTTTAACTAAAACAATATGTACTTTCCAAAGGTTTCCAAAGGCTGACTTTTCAAGAAAGGTTCATTAGACAATAACTTAATATTCTATTGTTATTTTTATGGTATTATATATCTTTCACAACTGAATAAAATGTTGACATTCTAGCAAGAAAGGATAAAATTCAGCAATTAAAGGTGAATCATCGGGAGATGTTGATTCTCTAGAGCACCACAACCTATAGCAGTGTGTCACCACCAAATGTAAGTGATGCCTAATGCCATAAAAAGAAGTCATTATTACCACCCACTGTTGCCTCTAATGTACCACAAAGGTATTTATAAAATTCTTCTCTTAACCTTATGTCATTTATAATTAAATATACAATGACTACCGCATTTAAATACATGCCTACAGTAATTAAGAAAAGACAAGAGAATAAAACCCTGGGGGATTTACTGAAATACAAAAAAAAGGACTTACTCTTGTTAAAACAGGAAAAGACTACTTCAAGTGTAAGATTGTTATTTCCCAAGTAACCAGAAAGAAAAATACACTGTGCAATAGATGGAATTTCTGCTATAAATATTTGTAACTTTTTAATATGTAGAATAACTTAAATAAAAAAGAAATCGTCAATATTATTTATTTATATAATTATGACAAGAAAATGCACAGAAATATTTTCAATATGTATATATGAATTCAGAAATCATGGTTGCTAGTGACATGGCTTATGTCAAAAAGGAATTGCTTGAGAGGCTTTTGGATTGTGTATTAGCACTGCACATTAAAACTAAATAAAAAATATTATGAAGTCTCCTCAGGATTGTGAACACACTGAAATGATAAGTTTCTGGGTAAAAGATATGTATACATTTGTTTAGAGGCTTTCCAACATGTTTTCTTTTAAAATAACAACATTCACCCTCTTCAGTTATATCAAAAGAAAAAAATCCATAACGAGGACAGAGAAAGACATCTGGACAGAGAAGAGTTTTAAAAATAATGATAGTGTTTAAACATCTCACTTCATTAATATTTGTACTGTGATCTCACTGCTCTTCATTTAGGTTTTTAAAGACCTCTTTTCGTGCTAAAACCTTAGGCATATTATTTTTTGAAGAATCAGGTACCGAGTAGTTACAGCGGTGCCTAAGCTCAGTATCTAGGCTCTTTGCCAAACCCCACAAACATAATTCCATATATTAATTTTACTTTATGCTTTAGCCCAATATCTACAGGCATGAGAACTTCCTTATGAGTCTATTCATAACTGAGTACTGATATTTACTTGGAAGTAAAAATGCTTCAAAATATCATAGCACTGATTTTAAGTTGTGAAAACTTGAAATATGTAGATCCTTTTACATGAAATTATCTAACTTGCAGGTCTTCCCATGCAGGAGTGATATTTATGTCACATGTAAGTCCCTTGCCTTGCATTGCCTTTCCTTTCCTTCTCTTCCCTTACCTTCCCTGCTCTGCCCCCTAAAAGATCATTTCATAATTAAATATTATTATGATTCTGTATTTGTGAGAAATTTCTAACCTTATTTTTGACATTTTCTAAATTTAATTGTTGATTTCTTGACATTATTTTGTTTTTATGTATTCATTCATATGTTGATTATATAGGTTTATGGATAATAAAGGTTTAATTGTCATGAATTAAGAATTTCCAGAGCATTAAAGCCAAGCAGAAGAGCAGAATAATCTATTTCATATCTTATAAGTAAGTAAATAAATAATTTAAACTGATTCTTCAATTTAATTAAGAAGGTTTCCTTGAAATGTTCATACAGAAGTATTTATTGCATGATATTTTAAAGTCACAGCTTTTAAATGGAAAATAAATACTATTCAAATAGGTCTGTTCATATTCACTTCTATTCCCATTTCTTTGTTTTTGTTAACACTACAAGCTTTCTCGTTTTTCATGGCTTCAGTTTCTTCATGGTACAATGAATAGATGTTCCATGAAAATTATGTTAAAATAACAGAGAAATTCTATGAATATTCATAGGACTAATTATTATTATTGCTTCTTGATTGTGAGAAAACATGGGAAAGTTTGTACATGCAGAAAATAATGAAAAAAGAGAGTTTGAAGTAGTTTGTGTATTTTAGCTGTAATTCTCAACATTTAAATTTCAACTCAGGATGAGTGGAAATTTAAATGTTAAGAATCCACTCAGGATGAGTGGAAATGATTTTTTTTCACAAAAATTAGTGCCAGTTACTTTAAAGAGGGCCAGTGTGGGGGAAGAACAAAAAAGCCCATCAACAAAAAAACTAATACATCCTAATACATCATTCAAATAAGATGAAAGAATCACAAGAATATTGTAACACTTTAGAAATTAGATACCACTATAGTAATAACATTCTTGAAAGTCTTAAGTCTCCTTTCCTTCCATATTACATGTGCTGAAGGAGACTTCAGAAATAGCTGAGGTCAGGTAAGGGGCTACAGAAAACCCACAGAAACAGAGTCAGTCAAGTACTAAAATAATATCTGAAGTGAGCTCTGATCTGCACAAGGAAAAGGGATCTGCTCAGCCTTACAAGAAAATTTCTATGTACAGGACAGGTCCAACTTTCATTCCCATCTGCTGGGTCACCCAGGCTGTGTCCTAGCTGCCATTCAGGATGGGACCTGGCTGGCTGCATGCTAAAATATCACTTGTATTAGCTTCCTTTGGAAAGCAAACCAAATATTCTGGTTTTCTGAAAAAAGGGTGAGTGCTTAGATGCAATCCCTTTAGTACATGTGTGAGGAAAAAGGCAGGGAGACTGTAGACATTGTATAACATACTTGCCCCATCCCTTCAGACCCTCATCTTGGGCAGGACAGAGGTAATGAAGATGTTAAAGCTCCTTTGCTTCTCTGTACAACAAAATACCAGACACTCATAAGAGACAGAGCAAAACAGGAATTAATAAGATTGCCTAAATTACCTTTTACTCATATGTAATTTTGTGCATGCAAAAATGTTGGTGTGTTTATGTACATACAGCTAATCTGCTTCCTGCATGAATTTTTACTGGCTATGGGGTAAAATATTTTCAATAAAACCATCCAGAAAAAAATGAAAAGTGTTCATAAGGAGTTGATGAAGAAATTAAATGAAGAAAATCCACTACCTAAAAAAGATCTATGCGGGTTGTAATTTCAGTGTGAAAAAAACCTCTTTACCTCAAGGTATAACAGCGATCAGTAGGCTTTGATATAAACAATTTTTAAGTGCTTCTGTATAATTTTGACTGTTGCCAGACTAGTGTTCAAAGTAATTTTATCTCTATAGCAATAAGGGCTGTTCTTAACTAGGTCATCTGATAGGAAGTAGAATGAGCTTTTAAGACAGTTTTTTTGGTTTTGTGCTGATACAGGTATTTGTTTATGATACTGCAGAATGATATCAGCATCATCTACTTCCCTGTGCCTTAGCTGTATCATAATGTAATACCAGCATAATTTTCTGGCTCCTTGCATGTTTTATATCACTGACATCACACAAATGTACTGCAAAACATGTATGGGTCAGAATTCTTGTGTGGTTGTCTGATGCATTGAATAATGCTTTATCTGCATCTGAGTTCATCACTGCAGGCTTGCTCTAGACCCAGTGAACGAAACAAGTGTTTTTGAAAAACAAATTAGTTTAGAATTAGGCTTCTGTATTTTTTCAGATGATTTTTTCATAAAACTAGACTTCCACTGACTGTGCAGAGATATACAGACTGTGTTAAGATGACTAAACAATATATAGACACCAATAGTAATACTGGAAATTACAATAGTTAGATGAGGTGCAACCTATCCAGATCCTCTTTATAGAAAAGGCATGACACTTCAAGGGAATGACTCATCTTTTCTCAAAGTAGGCATCCACAATGGGTGAATAGATGAATCACACTTCTGTTTTTCTACATGATTTTATTTCACTGAATTGTAAGAAATGTCCCTTAGGTGGAAATTATTAAATTAATGTCCCACGTGCTTAAGTAATGTTAGATTCAATTTGAGAAGATACACCAGCCCCATTATACAACCAGGGTTTATTTTCTCTGCTTCTGTAATTCAACTGAATTTAATTATTTTTAAAATATTTTGATTTATATGTTAAAATTTTTTCCTTAGGTAATATATTTGGATTTTCTTCATGCATGCAGTTATAACTCTTCCAAGAATATACTAGTAAATCTTTTTTCAATCATGTATTGATAATCTGTTTATCAATACTACACTTAAGTTAGAAAAATTAACAGCAACCTTGATCAGATTTTGCAAAAATATATTTCTAGTATTAAAAAATTTTGTGGCTATTAATATTTAACTTCAAGGGTCAGGGAGGACCTTGACCTGTATTTTTCTATGGTTCATAGCAAGGATATTTGCCATTTATTTTTTATGTTAAATATTATCTTTGTCAAAAATAGTCAATATCAGACTTGTCCTGGTACCACAGATACCTGAAGTTTCTATTATATTCTGATAAATGGCATGAAAATAAAAATAATATATATGTTTTATGAACATTTCATTAGAAGTCTGTCCAAGATGAAATTCTGTGAAATATTTAAAATCTACTAAAATACCAACATGTCTTTTACATAATTTTCAAGAATTCATTCAAATATGTCTGACTTTTTTCCCTAACAGCTGTTCCTCCCCTGACAGAAGAAAGAATAAGTCTGGTTTCATTTGAGATAGACAATTTATTTCAACATGTTTTTCTTGTTCCTAACTGCAATGGTGGGGGGTGGTCCTTAAAACATATTCCAAAGAATGTCAATTTACTTTTTTTTCAAAGTTGTAAGAGTCTTGTAGAGAGTAAAAGACTGACAATTCTTATTGAGACCATGACAGCCAGAACTTCACCAAGAAATATAGCCCTTACTCTTGGGTGTAATATTGCAAAACCCCATGTTTTGTGTTGAAATTCTTTCTAGATCCCTAATGTCAGTGAATAATTGCCACTGAGTTTGCTCTTTAGAGAAAGCTGTGAGCAATAACTTGCTAAAAATTGATTGGCTCATGATGAGCAAAACAGAAGCAACCCAGCTACTACCTTTCAATTCAATGTTTAATGAAAAGTTAAGTAGGCAAAATTACGAAGGAAAAGATGCAGTCCTTCATTTTCTGCAGCAGCAAACAATGTAAATGAATGATAATAATTGACATAAATAAACTGAACATACTTGAAAACTCTGAGGGGGATCTCAACCTATTGATCTAGATCATTTAATGAAAAAGTTACAAACAAAAGCTGTTTATGTGTTTTATATTAAAAATATCATAGAACAGAGTTCTAGTTAAGAAAATAATATGCAATTATCTCTTTTTTGTTCATATTATGGAGAGAAATATAGAAATATTGCTAGAATGACAGTGAAAACTATTTTTTTCAATGCCACACCCACTTTCTTATTAAATTTTCCATAACTGATTTTTCTGCTTTCTAAAAATTCTTGAACACATATTCTTTTCTCTTATTAATGTGATATCCTGACATGGTAGCACCTGCATAGCCATACATAAATTATAGGTTCATCAAATACAATTTGTTCACAAAAGTAAGCTTGAATAGTTGAGAAGGGTCAGAGAATGTAATTAGGTCCAAAGAAAAGGCACTTTGGGCTGAAATGCCAAGTCATTGCTTCAGAGTTGCAATGAAAATGATAAATCTGGTATAATTTGAGAGCTCTTTCGAAAAACCAAATAGAAGAGAGCCTAATTCAAAGTTTATTTTCTAGTCTTTTTTACTCCCATTCCATGCTCATCAAGGATCCTGAAGGATAAAATTAAATTTATTCTGCACTAAAATTGTATGGTCCTTAGCAAAATTAATGTAATGGTACCATATTGTTCAGATTTTGGACACCATTAAAATGTTAACATAACTGAAGTACAAGTTACACAATCCCTAAGCTCTATTTTTAGCTGCAGGAAATCCTACTAAAACTGTATTCTGAGCAAGTGATATGTGATCCTGAAGCTTTACTGCAGAAAGTTGGTGGTCATTTTCCAAATTCCCAGTATCCAAATTAGTGAGTCTTTTTACCACAGATACGACGTAAAGCAGAGCTTATATTATCTTGTTTAGAGGTGTAAGAATGTTACTCAATTGACATGCCAAGAGCCCATGAATGTGACTAGGTGATAAAATGATCAAGAACCACATTAGACATTGTTTAGCGTAACTAGAAAATTTTAGCCTTGGTTCATGCAGGGAATGTTTGCAATTTTCTCAGCTGTATAAAGGTTCATGGTCAGAGCTAAGGTATTTTACCTATGGCTAGTAATATACAGATACATAAAGGGCGAGGTAGAACAAAGTGCTTAATGTACCAGCAGCATTTTGACAGAAGAGCTAAAATGCCAAAGATAGTAGAATACTGAATTAGAGAAAACAACAACAAAAAATACCCATCATTAACATAAACACAGAATTCAAGCATCTGGTTCAGTAATTAAACTTGAAGAAATGGACAATGTAAAAATAAAATTATGACATTGCTCAATTAGCAAAATGATCTTCAATGGAAACTTCAGAATAAATGAAATTATTCTAAGGATCTATCTCTACTTTGAAATTAATGGCAAAAGTCCAGCTGAAATCACCGTGAGTAAAAACAAGACCCAAACAATGAAAGAAAGAGTCTGGCAATATTTCAGGACTCCATTAGTTTTAATGATTCATGCAGTGCCAAATGTTTGAGTATGCGAGACTGAAAAATAAACAGTTTCTCTTCTTACATATTTCTACTACAGGTATAGACATTTAGGAGAGATTGGAACACATTCATTTGTGTACAGTAAATATTGTGATCATGCAAGTTTTCCTGTTTTAAAAATAGATTAATTACAGTAGAAATATACTACAGTAAGAAAAAAAATCTAAGCATAAAACCAAACCAAAATTTGAATAAATATTCTTCAAGAATTTATTGAGATAAT
>VWYI01019103.1:0-35543 GCA_013399455.1 Anthoscopus minutus
GAAGGAAGGAAGGAAGGAAGGAAGGATTGCTCTCAGTTACCAACAATGAATTTGAAGCATACATGAGGGTGTGTAACTTAGACACAGTATAAATTTTATACTCATATATGATTAACTCTCCATCAATTTTGCACTAAATGTTTTATCATGTGACATCAAATGCATATATTTTTAATTGTATATTTTGTTACATCATCAATGAGCCATTGCTCTAGGTAAGACTTGGCACTTATTTGGCAAATCCTCCCAAAATAAACTTCTAGCCTCATCAAAAACAGCATATCACTTTTCAGTGGAAGAATATTTAGAAGAGAGAATCCTTTCCTGATATGGTTGTAATGTTAAAGGAATTAATTCACTTTCTTTTGTGGCTCACTCATCTTTATCTGTGTGCATTTTGCCCTTTCTTTACATGATGCCATTCTTCTATTCAGCTAATGACAATAGTTTCAGCACCCTATAACCTACTTTTGAAATAATCATCTTTATTTTAAGCATACAGCATATGTAAAGTAGATACACAGAAATGAAGAAAAGGAATGTGTAATAGGCACAAGAGACTTTATTTACAGAAATATTTTGGATCCAAAATCCTAATGTATTTTGCCATTAGAATCCATACCAATAACAATTTAAAGAGTGCTGCATGGACCACTCTGGTTTGTAGGGTCTTTAAGTAATCACAATGCAAATATGATACTGGTTCCTACTTATGTTGTCAGGTTTTGGGAAAGGACATCTTTATACACATTTCATATTTTCTTACCCAGCAGGTACACATTTTTGACTGGGCTTGTTACTGCTCCTGCAAGTCTTGAAACAATTTGCAACTGCACATTTCAGTGTGCCTCTGTTGAATTCAAATATTTGAATACCAAATATCTAAGATGATAGAAAATAATTCCATTAAAATCCCTGATAAGAAAAAGGGTTTTAGAGATGTTATTTTGACTCTGTATACTGAAAGTTACACAGCCATCACATATTTGCCAAAGTTTGGTAAGTAATATAAACAATTATCATTACCTAAAGATTATCATTACCTAGTCATCTCTTAAAAGATAATCTGCTCATTAAAAGTGGGAGGCTGATTCTTGTATTCAGATAATTTTTCTCTTAATTTATTACATGTGGTAAGCAAATACATTAAAAGGCCCTCTTAAAATATATAGGCAGATATTGAAAAAGAAACTATTGGTCTATTAACACTTGGACATGCTTCTCTGTAGGTAAGTAAATAGTCCAAAACATGATATATCTGATGGTTTTCAGTACACTTTTTGCAGTTCACAAATGATTCATAAGAAAATTGTGATATCCCCATACTTGTTTCATTATTTTTAAAAGTTCTCATATTTCTGCATAAACCATGATTCTTTTAAAAGAGCAAAACTCGAAGTCTTCATAGTTTTTGCTGTGCAGCAGTAAGTCTGCTGGCAAGTAATATAGCATGGATGTTCAGCCATCAGAAACACTGTTTTGTATTCTACATTCTAATTTTAAAAAAATCCCAAAATTCCTGTAGCCATTTTGTTTAACTGTGTAATTTCAAGACTGGTTTTCAAAAATATCTGTCTTTTAGTATAACACTTTCATATTTTATTATTTTTATTTCTGTATGTGTGTTAGTGAAATGAACCCCTATCCAAGGATAGTTTGAGATCTCAGAATTGCTGAAATTCATCAAATAAATAATTCTGTATCAACAAGTGTCTTAGCTGTGGAAAGTTTAAAGCACAAAAGGATGAAATTAAGCCCTATATAATACATTCTATGCTATCATAGTGTAGATTCCTGCACTTCAGTGGCAGAGAGATCAGAACTAAGAATTCATATGCAATATGATGCAATTTTAATTAATATGCATTAATTTATAAATGAATATCTTCATACTATCCACCCTTTGTTCTGTTTCAGTGATAAATATTAGTGGAAATATTTCTCTCAGCATAAACTTGAAGTTGGTAAAATGAAAATCCACTTTCTCGTTTGTTTGTGTTTTCAAGAGATTTATTACTGTTTATAGAAAAACATCAGATTCTGAGCCAACACTTAAGGGTTTAAAACATACTCATAAAATACACACAACCAGCTGCATATGTACATATATGCACACAGACACGCATATGCAACCCCCAGAGTAACCAGGAAACAAAAGTAGTTTTAGACTCCACAATTTCACCTGCATTCACTGTTTTTGTATTTCTGAGCTTGTCTGTAATCCTGGTAATTAGTCTCCTGGTACTGGTTCTGCTGAAGTGCCTGCAATGCATTAGAAATGTCAAAATGAATCATTGTAGGAAACACTATAGAAGATCTACAACGACTACAGAGGAGAAGCATATTAAAAGTCAACAATACATAACACTTCATTCGCTTATTACTTGAAAAATATTAAGCAAAAACCAAAACACGATTTGATAATTGCAGATAAAACGCAAAGAACTAAAGAAATAAAATCGTGGAAGTAATAACTGAAAAAAAACAATGCTGTTGATATTTTTTTTCCTAATAAAGCAAAAGAAAGAAACATTTCCCAGGTTGTAATAAAATATTAATACACTAAACGTTTATAATTTTTTTCCTACTGGTCACATTTAACCAGGCAGAAATTTAAAAATTCTGCTGGCATGTTTGTTTGGAATAAAAAAGCCTGTAGGTCAAGTCTTTCTGAGAGAATGCCAAATGTCTTTGTGTCCAGTTATTTATGGTTTCAGATAATTGTACAGAAAATATCAAATTTGCATAGTGTGATTATTGCTGATTATTTATCTAGCAGTCAAAATGTTTCAGTGGTTCCTAGGATGACAGATTGACAAGTACTTAAAACTCATTCATTTTATGAAATTTGCATGTAATTAGGCAATAATGAAGGGGATGTTTGTGGACAGCGGATTATACTACAATATACTGGAAGTGATTCAAATGCTTGACAAAGTGTTAACATTATCTTCAGTTTCAACTAAGTCTTGAATGTTTGGCTCAAAAAATAAGTGGAAAAATGAAATGGGTTATGGAAAGTTACTAAATGCTTTGCTAGAACAAACTATATATTTTTTACTTCATTCTTTGTCTATTCCTACTTATTTATGCACTGTTGATGAATAGTACTTCAGATATTTAACTCATATCACATTCAGTGCAGCTCATCTGTAATAGTTTTGCTGCCACTGCTTTGGTCATTATCACAGTGAAGTCCTATGAAGAATGGCTTTCTTTAGTTTCTTGGCATCTGTGTGGTATCTGAATTTTAAAGTTCCTACTTTGAGATTCATACAAAAGAATGTGATTTTGAAGAACTGATTTATCATACAAGATATAATTTGTTTCTTAACCAGCTGTTTCTGGACAAATGGAATATTAAACTTCGTGGTGCACACATTAGGTGTAGGTAACCTTCACCAATATTTTGTGATGTCTGAAAACTGCAAAGGACTCTTACTTGTGCAAAGGTAAAAAATTAGTTCAAATGTCCTGGCGTCATGTTTTGTTTGCTTGTTTCAATTATATGAACTGGTATAACCCTGCTAATTCAGGATTTAATGTATATGCATGAAATGTACTTTTACATCTCGCTCCATAGTCATCGGTCACCTTTTCAACACGTACTAGTGTGTGGGGACCTGTGTAATGAAATACATTATAATCAGCTGTTTTCAAATATTTCTCTCTCATTTTTGGAGTATATTCTTCAAATTAATTTAATATGCTCCCAAAGTAACAGTAAAGATGCCATTTAACTTTGGTAAAAGGAATGAGATCTGCAAAGCAGACATGCTAATTGGGCAATAGCCTACGCTGGTCAGTAGAAGAAAGAGGCATTTAAAAAATCAGCCTGTTTTATGAAATACAAGATCGGTCTCTTTTACAGGACAATGCATATATCTATTAAGGCAACATAATCTGGAATCATGTTGACAGTTAATGGGATTTTTTACCAAATGTTTTGATGGTGGCACCATTCTTGCCTCTTTTTACGGTTTTGCTATGCTCCTACATAGGAGTCTAAGCATTTGGAATAACCAAATTCTAGAATAAGAAGAATATGAACTCCCCTGTGTGATGATTAAGTCCACATGAGAGAAAGTGACGTGTTGAGTGTCCAAGGATATGAATGCTCTAGCAACTCTGTAGCATCAACCTCTTCCTTTTTGGTCCAGAGGATACTTAAATATCTTTAAAAGGGCTGTGACAGACAGAAGAGACTGAGATAATGGTTGGCCTCAGTAATCTTAGATACCTTTTCCAAACTTAATGATTCTACAATTCTATGATTCTAGGATTCTTGCAAAGTTAACTAATACATGATATTTACAAGTTCCTAAAGAGAAGATCCTCTGATAGCCACAAGGTCAGAAGAGGAAAATCTAAATGAGCATCAAAGGCTCTGGCTGGGCATCCTTGCCTGTGATGTGCAGGGGCACCTAGGTCCTCTGAATTCTCTAGCTGATTCTGTGCAGCTTCTATTCCAACATTCTTGTTTTGATGCGGCTAAGCATCCCATTTAAGCAGATATAAAAGCTCAAGCCTAATCAAAGCCTAGAATGAGGTACTTGCCAGGATCCTCAGGGCTGTTAAGACTGTTCTATTGAGACATTCAGTCATCAATATTCTCCAGAACTGACACGATGAGAACAATGACACCTGGAAACTTCAGGGGACTGTACCTATGTGAATACACAAAATTGCTCTAAAACACCTAAATCTATAAAATCTTTTGTGGATTTAGGCTCTGCTCTGTGGGGATAATGTAGTGGACTTTTCTGTCAGAGTCCCTTCATGATTCCTTGTAATCTCTGGATGTTTAAACTTTCAGTTCTGCTCTTCTGAAGCAATCTAGTCTTCTAGATGCAAGACATAAAGGTTATTGATGCAGCAGTAAGGATGCAAGATTTATTAACGTGTTTTAAACCACAGAAGAACTTGATGATGGTCATGCAGGAATAGGAGTTTCTCCCACCAAAAAGGCAGCAGAATTGACAACTCAAATGAATTAGTTGCATCTACACCAAGTCACAGAGGAGGGCACACAAACACAAGGTGCTGGAAGCCATTGCACAGCAGGAAAACCATTATACAATTGCCATACAGAGATATAGCAGAAGAGTTGCACAACTGGAGTGATGCAATGGATGACTGTAAACTGTTCAGAAAGGACAAGCAAGGAACAAGAGGCTGTGGAGTAGTCCTATACATTAAAGAGTGTTATGACTCTCAAGAGCTGGATGATGGTGATGACAAGGGTGAGTGTTTGTAGGTAAGAATCTGAGGAAAGGCAAACAAGACAGATATCCTGGAGGGAGTCTGTTATAGACTGCCCAAGAAGACTCAAGAGACAGAAAAAATATTCTATAAGGTTTCACAATTGCTAATTCTTTTCATGAGGGACTTCAACTTCCCAGATACCTACTGAAATGCAACACAGTAGAGAGGACACAGTCCATGATGTTCCTGGAGTGTGTGGAAGAGAACTACCTGACAGATGGTAAGGGAAGCAGCTAGGGAAGCCTCCCAATTGGATCAGATGGCAACTGGTCACTAGTGGCATACTTTATGGCTCAGTTCTGAGGCCAGTCCTTTAGCAATGATCTGGATGAGGGGATTGAGTGCACCCTCAGTCAATTAACAGATAACTCCAAGCTGCGCAGGAGTACTGATCTGCTGGAGGGCAGAAAAGCTCTGCAGAGGGAACTGGACAAGCTGAATTGATGGACCATGACCATTTGTATGAGGTTCAAGAAGGCCACGTTCTGGACCCTTTAGCTGGGTCGCACCAACCACAGGCAGTGCTACAGACTTGAGATAGAGTGACTGGAAGGCTGCCTGCTGGAAAAGGATCTGAGTGTGTTGGTTTTCAGCTGCTGAACATGAGCCAGTGCGCTCCC
This sequence comes from Anthoscopus minutus, assembly GCA_013399455.1. NCBI lineage: Eukaryota > Metazoa > Chordata > Aves > Passeriformes > Paridae > Anthoscopus > Anthoscopus minutus. The sequence goes on from VWYI01019103.1 coordinate 5,886, forward strand.
AGGTGGACAAAAGCCACTGGAATCCTGGCCTGCATTGAAAATAGTATGGCCATCAGGATGAGGGTATGATTGTCCCTGTGCAATTGGCAATGGTGGTGCCACACCTCAAATCCTGTGTTCAGTTCTGTGCCACCCACTACCCCAAACACACTGAGGTGCTGTAGCATTTCCAGAGGAGGGCAACAGAGCTGGTGCAGGGTCTTGAGCACAAATCCTATGAGGAGAGGCTGAGGGAGCTGAGGTTGTTTATCCTGGAGAAAAGGAGTCTGAGACGGGACCCTGTTGCTCTCTACATCTACCTGAACTACCTGGAAGGAAGTTATAGCCTGGTGGGAGCTGGTTTCTTATCCTAAGTGATAAGCACCAAGATGAAATGAAAAGGACTCATTCTGTGCTTGAGGAGATTTAGATTGGGTACTAGAAATAATTTCTTCATGTAAAGGGTAGTCAAGCTTTGGAACAGCATGTCAGGGGAAGTGTTTGAGTCACCACCCCTGGAAAGTGTTCAAGAAGCATGAATGTGGTGCTCTGGAACATGGTTTAGTGGTGGACTTGGCTGTGCTTGGTTAACAGTTGGACTCAATGATCTTAGAGGTCTTTTCCAACATCAGCAATTCAATTAGGCAGTGTAGCTTTCATATACAGTTACGTTATATCTCCAGAGGCCATCACCCTCTGGCGCTCACTTTGGTATCACCCTCTGAGAAGTTTGCTTGTGTGGTAACATCAGCTGATAAGTATTCAGACTCCACCACCTTTTTGCAGATACAATTCTATTCTATTAAAAGTCTGGATCCTGCTTGTTAACAATTTAGGTAATTCTATGAAAGATAAAATGGATACATATGACAGAAGTTTAACTAAAAGCAATTATTATTATGTGAGAGAAAAAATCTCTCACATAATGGCTCTCATCTTGGCTAGCATGTTTGCACGTAAGATTTGTGTACCCTTTTCATCTGCAACAGAAATATGTCCTCTTTTCTGGCACTGATCCCCAGGTGTATTCCCATGGCAGAATTCTTATCAAGAAACTTAATCTGCACATATCTAATACAAGATCTTTCACCCTTCTTGCCAAAGCAAATGGCTTAAACATTTGTTCAGAAGAAGGAAAAAAAATTTGTACTCACTGATGACTACATATTGAGTTCTATCAAAAATTTTGGGAGCATTTTTCAGAAACGATTTCACATAAAAGAAGCAAAAATGTCAAGAGAAGGAGGGGGAGAACATTCAAGCCCCTCATGGACCTTTGTCAATGAGTTCTCTACACAGTATTCTCAGATGCTTTATGTAACCTGAATTAATTACTAAATCTATCCCCTTCATTATCTAATTAACTCATTCCACTGCTTTTTTCCCCCCTGTCTTTTAAAAAGCTGTTCAATTACTAACATTTCAGCATCTGCTTCTGTATTCTGATGCAAGGCAGAAGGATCTGATAGTTCTTTTAACTCATTCCGACATGTGAAATTTCAGAACCTTCACATTCTCCCCAGTATATAGTTAGCTACCCATCTGGTTGGCTTTTTGATCGAAGGGTTTGCTAGTGTCAGAAAAGCCATATGAGAAAAAGGAGAGGAGTAGGTAGAGCACAACGGGACCTTAAGCCATATTGCTAGCACAAGGAAAACAAGGTCACCCTTTGTGGTTTCAGACAGAGGAATAAGAAGAGAAGACAACACTTGTATAATGTAAAAGGTGGCTGTTGGAAAGGTTAGGGTATAAGAGCTGAGCTTCTGTGACAGAGAAAAGAATGAAAAGAAATCTTCATTCTTTCATTTATTCATATAAGACAGTACAAGAAGAAAAAAAGTCTTTGTGGTACCTGGGGGCTTCCCTAGTCTCAGGGGTTCTTTAAACTGCATCCAAATTTTTACTTTGGACCCTTTTTAAAAGGTCTTTTATGCACACAGAATGGTTTCTTAGCTGTGAAAGGATTACCTATCTTTGAACTATGGAGTTCAATAGTAAAGAATACTAGATTATTCCTTGTTATATATTCATTTCTTTCCTGCTATTCTCTGTGTTACTTAACATTTTGATTTCTGCAATTAAAATTACTTTAAAATAATTCAAAGGGCCCTCACTAGAAATACATCTCTGAGCTAAAGTTTGTCCTTCATGAGCTGTCAGTTTTAACTGAGCTACAGCTGGTGTTTACTGTTTTTGGAGATATTTGATGGGCAGTGGTACTGATTAGTTATCTGTCTTCACACTGGATTATTTTTGGTTTTTAAAAGGAATAGAGGGAATGCGCATGGGACTTTGTTTGCTCTCAAATTATATACTTTTTATGCTCTAGAACTGCTCAAAATTACCTAGTTATCAGTCTCCTTGACTCACTTTTCTAAGTTATTTTTTTCTTTCCTGGATGAAGACTGTTCAAATTATACTGTTGATGATTTTAAAAACCTTTACATCATGAAAAATTCTATGCTTCTCTGTCCATCAGCCTCATTCACTTCCTCCTGCTTCAACACCAAAGAATTTAAAGGTCCTTCTTTGTCCTTCCTCTTGCCCTCCCACTAAAGAAAATGGTCTTCAAAGAAATGGGAGGGTTTCCCTCATCTCCTTTCTTTTAAGGAACTGATATTATTCTCAAAGGAAGGAAGTAACAAATTAAGGCCAGAAAAATAATTAAATTAATGTAGCATCTCAGGATGCAGTTCTCTATTCCCTTCCATGAGCAGGAAAGGAGAGCTATGATCATCTTTCCTTCTTCCTGAAAGATGAGATGAATGAAGTGTCCCTAGAAAGTGACAAGAAGTTCCTGCAGCACCTTATGCCACATATGCTACAGAGATATGGAAGGGAAAAAAATCCCTAGGAATCTGAATGCAGAGGTAAAGCTGTAATAGTACAAATAAATGAATGGGAAGCCTGATAAGTGGGGAAGACAGAGAATAGGTTCAGCATCAGTTAGATATGAGGTTTTTAAACTACATAATATATAAGGAAAACTAATTTTTGCATGCACTGAAGAAAGTGGATTTGAATCTTAAGACCTTTGAACCTTTAGTGTTTGCTATGAGCCTTGCAAAATCCTTGACAGTACTGCAAAGCCCTCCTGTGGTTTCTCTGTCATTCATTGCGTGCTGGATTCCAAGCTCATCACCTGTTCTGTGACATCTGGGGCTCTTACATGTGACCCCAAATGGCACCTTACTCATCATCTTTAATGAAGCTTGTTAATTCTCATGTTGCATGTTACTTCTCATGCTTCCTTACAATCACAACATGGCTGAAGTATCAATATATTACTAATGGCAACAATTTTTGCTTAGATTCTATCTGTTCCCAACATGCTTTTTCTAAGACAAAAAGTGTCTCTGCTATGTTTCTTTCGTACACTGTTTGGGCTGATAAGCTGGCCTTCAGAACTGTACCGAGAGAGACCGAGAGGCTTGACAGCCACAATTACAGCAGTATGTGGTGAGTTATAGAATGGGTGAGTTCTGGGAAACTGGACAATGTCTACTTGTGGGTACTGCCCAGAGAAGAGTATCACGCAGGGTTTCAGTTCTCCCCTTCAAGCACTGTATGGCCAGGATGAGGCTAGTTGTGACTCCCTGATACTATGCCATTAGCACCCAGGGCAGGCAAAATAAGTTTTTGGCTTCTCCATCTTGGCATAAGATCTCTTTGGATTCTGTTACTGAGTTGAAAGCTGATCTGAGTTTCTAGATCTGTTTGCACTTCTCAACAAAATTTTATTTTTAAGCCCAATACCCCTCCACACAGTACACGGAAAGGGAGTCTTGTCGTTCAAGGGTAGACATGAGCATGCTTTGAGTAGTTTAAATGTAACCTAAGATAACAGGCATGCAGCAGCAGAAGTCTAGTATAATCAGTGTAGCTCTCCCTCATCTCTTCTCATCATCAAGCCTTTTTCCTATCCTTGCACTTGGAGAGGAGAATAGCTGTTCCTACAGCTGTTTCTTCCATCCCTATACCCTTTATGGATCAAGGCAATACCAGTGGCAATACCACTACCAAGGTCCCAAGGCATCATCTCCACTATAAATAAAAGTTAAAAATAATGGAAACCTTACATAGAAGCAAAACTAGACTATCTCTTTTTTTGTTTGTTTGGGGTTTTTTGAGACAATTAATAACATCTGTTCCTTCAAACTCTGAAAATGTTTGCACAGGGAAATATTCAGCATAAGAAGTAATATTGAAATGAGGTCCAAATAGTCTGAGTGGTTCACAGAGAAAGCAGTGAGAATGACCAAAGGGTTGAACCATTTTAGTTATATGCATGGTAGTGCTCCTCCACCACAGATCAGGTTGTCACGGGGCAGCAAATCATAGATGATGTGGAACAGAACTCTTCAGAGCATTGTGAAATGAGAGATTTCTTTCTGATATTTTAACCTCAGGCAAGGAGGTATGGGCTCCTTGTTCCTCATATGGGGGTCTCCCTTTGCTTATCAACAGAGGTTTTAGAAACAAGATGAAGGAGAAAACCCTTCTCATACGAGTTTGAGAACCCTAACAGCTATATTTTGCAGCAGCCAGACACTTCCGGGAGTTGTTAGCGAGCTATAAAAACCTTTCAGTTATAACAACCTGGATAATAGTGGCCATGGTCTAAAAGGCTGGGGAATGATACCTCGATCATAGAAGTATCTATTGTTTGAAGAGAAGAATGGTGGTGGAGTGTTCCTTTCAAATCCCAGGCAGCATTTGAACACATCATTCATGCTCAAGCACTGTAACTAGCAGAGAAAGAAAAAGGACTGTGCCACAATTATAACCACATGCTCTGAGTCATGCAGTTGCTGAGTTCTGGGAAATTATAAGGCCTCCAGTTCTGGGCATTGACCAGACAAGATGACAGTGTCAAGAAAGCACCCATTGATCACAGGGGCAGAACAAGAGAAAACAGCTGTAACAACTCAGAAAAAAAGACTTGACAGCTCAATGAAAATCTCTGCACTGTGCTCTGCAGCAGCCAAGAAAATAAGCAAAATATTGGGATTTAGAAACAGCTAAGAATTGTAGAAGGTGGTAGAATACCCCAGAATACAAAGTGTTGAGACAAACTTCCCTTGTAGGCATATTATATGTGCTTTTCTCAGAGACTTGCATCTTTCTGTAAAGCTGAAACAAGAAGACATGGAGAGGTGATAAAAGATTAGATGGACCAGTGATCTAATCCAGTAGTGCAATTTCTCTGTTTCTGGCAGTTGGCAGGATTCATAAAGTTAGCCTGTGGCACAAACTTGTATTAAACCTTTATCTCAAGAGTCCTTGCTCAGTTTCTTTAACCATAAGACCATCCTTCATCTCCAATTTCCTCTTTCCATTTCTTCTGAAAATATCAAAGGAGCATAATTTCTCCTAATATTGTGGCATTCCAGTCCTGACCAAAACCAGGAAGTGAGCAGCAGGTGAATAAAAATTAAGCTGCATTTTCAAACTTCAAACAAAGATCTGTGTGAGGCAAGGAATGGTCTGTTAATTTAATCCAAATTGGTTCACTCAGCTCTGGTGATAATCTGTTCCATACCACAGCATCTTTGCAGTCAGAAGAACAAAATAGTGCGTGAATTATGCTGAACCCAAGAAAACCAGTCTGTTCATGACTATACACTCAGGGTGGAGTAGGGGAAGCAGGAGGGAGGGATGGGGTACTGAATAAAACTCAAAAGTACGTGGCCTCGTGCTTAACAGCAGTTGAGGGTGGAAAAAAAAGAAAGAAAGAAAGAAAAGCAAACAAAAACGAGGCATGTATAAATGAAGGTATTGAACCTAAATCAGAGGAAATATCCTAGTGCTATATAAGAAGCCAGTGAAGCCAGTGAAACCATATTTTGAAAACAATGTCGTTCCCTAGCTCTCTTGTATTAAAGGCATATTGTACAAATGGATTTACTGTACTGAGGCTAAGAAAGTGGCTATAAGACAATATATAAGATTAAGATTTCTAGCCAATAAGAAATAGGCTAGAAAGACAGAAGTCACTGAGGAATTAAAAGTAGCATAGATGCTATTAAGAGCCTGGTCAAAGACATGAAGAACATCTGAAAGCAAAAATGTGGATATTCCAGTGGTGAGTGGTCTATTCATATATCCATAAACAGAAAATACAACTTAGAGAATCGTGTGTTCCAGGGTCAAATTTTGAAATTCTTATTATATTTTTATTCTTTGTTTATTTGGTTATGCAGTGACTTTGTCAGTATTCATTTGAATTCAGAGAACCACAGATCAGATCAGGCATTTGAGATGTGCGAGCCAAGACAGGAGTTACTGTACACAGATCTTTTCCCTTGCTCTTTGAATATTAAGCTACATTCACCACTCCATTTCCCCTGGTTATGAGACCATGCAGTTGACTGCTTTATGTCAAAAATATCTCCCCTTCCCTTTACAGATCCAGCACGCAATGAGTCTACATTTCACACACCACTCCCTGGTGATCTGCACTCCTTTTGGTTCTCATCAGCTCTTTGGGAACTGCTTACATTTGGTTCTTGCATGGGGTGTGGGTGGTGAATGGAAAAACCTTCTTTCAACCTCCCCTACGAACATCTGTGTAGGGCCTGTAAATTCAGTCCTTGGTAGCCTCTTTAAAGGATAACAACAAAAAGCCCTAAAGATGTCTCCCACCAAACACTGTCAAGCTGTTGAAGTAGTATTAATATGCATCATTAATTTTTTCCCACTCATACCAGAAGAACAAAAATGATTGAAATAAAAGGTAGTAATTCTGCTATCCATTTACTAAATAATCCTTGGAAAAAGCAAAAGATCAGTGACATTTAGTCCATCTGTTTTGCAAGGAAACACCTTTTAACTCTTTACACTTAGTGAAACATATTTTAATATCTATAAATGGATGTAATGATAGCCATGGGAAGGGAATTGTAATGTTGCTATTTTTAACACAAGAAGTTACTTCAAGCCCCTAGTCAAAACTATATTGATCCCTTTTCCTACAAACCAAATGCTTTATTCATCTGTTCCAAGTTATTTTTTTCTAACCATTTGTCATTTACATAACACTGAGTAACCAGTCTTGGGAATGTCCAAAACTACAGAAAGCCTCTATAATAATTTCTGACACAGGGGATTTAATGGAGAAATTCGTATATTCATCAGCTGCAGATTCATTGCACTCTCTGTTTGACTAACCATTTCCTAGTGGAACACTGATATTTTATTTGGCTGGCAATAGCTTCTAGCACAGGAGAACAGTTGTATTTTTGAAACTGCCTATCGGAAAGAATTTCCTTGCTTATTTTTCCTCTCTGAGTGTGTGTGCATGCATGTGTGTAAATGTGTGCATGCACGTGTATGCAAGTATTTTAATTAAATATGTTTGGTGTAAGTTCTACTTGACATATCAATGCTTATTAAACCAGAAAACAAAGTCAGTGTAGTATGACCCTGGATCATCTACATATTTAATCCATTTCATTTAGAATGCTTTCTTTTTCTTCTCTCTCTTCATGTCTCACTTTCAGTCAGATATGATTCTTGATTAATATATAGGTTATTTCTGTAGTGTTTGCTTCCTATAGTCTATAGAAATATTTCTCTCAGTAGATTTTAGATTGTATTGAAAAAAATTCGAGTTTCCCTGAATTACTTTTTCCACTGTCCTAAAATATGAGCTCCAGTGAAGCAAGAACAGGTTCTTCAGCTGAGAGAAATAAAGTGTCACCTAGCACTTTATTTTTGTTTCCATCTCTGTCCCTTTGTGTTTCTAATTATCTTGCTATCCATAGCGTGTTTCTTAGCAGGAAGAAGAAAGGAAAAAAAAATTTAAAAGACTCCTGACATGAGCCTTTCCAAAAATGAAAATAACGTTTTATCATCCTGGGATTTTCAAGAATCATGAAAAGAAATAGTATTATGAAATGCATCTGAAGTTGGAGTTTACTATCTTAATGGATTTTTCTGTGGAGTCAGGCTATCTTTGCCCTTTCAGCAAATCTGGGAATCCTGAGGTTTATCCTTATGTACAGGGTAGGAGAACAAGGATGCTGAAACCATTCATTTACTTTTAAATTTTACTGGATTTTGTTTGCATCTTTAATTTTAATTTAAAGCAATTTTAATGCTTGCTCCATTTGGTTAATACGTTTTAGGTCTCAACACCTTTCTTTTCTCCCTCTTTTCTTTATATTTCTTAAAGGTTTTCTTTGTAAAATTACTTAGAAAGAGAGCACATTGTTTTGAAAAAATCTTCTTCTACCTCATTCAACCATATGCATTAGAGAGATTTTAGCTCTTTATACAGCTTATAAAATATTTAATGAGACATGATAATGGGAGTTTTTAAGGTCATTATATATGGAAGTACAAATGTGGATCTACATTCACTTTTTGTTCTTTCTTTATCTCTGGGGTTTTTTGGTGGGGTTTTTTTTGGTTGGTTGTTTTGGAGAGCTTTTTGGGTGTTGGTTGGTTTGGTTTTGATTGGTTTTTTTTATATTTGTCTGCAAGGTAATCTAGTTCTTTTGTACTAGTCCCTCCCACAGGAGTAAAAGTCACTCAGTGACTTAAATATCCACTTAAAACATTCTGCAGTTATCCATTTTGTTAAATACAAACACCAGAACAGTTTGGTCAACATGAAAAGGTATAACCATAGAAAAAGTTAATTCACTGGATTTGATGAAAGTAAGTCTTTGACAGAATTGACCCTGTTATGAGTAAATTTCTTAAGTTCAGTGTTTAAAAAACTTTACAAGAGAAGGGGAAAAATGCTGCCAATATTTCCAAGAAACACTACAAAAAAGATGCCTCACAAAATGTAGTATTGAAATGGATGAGACAGATCAAACGGATGGGTGCCAGGACTTAATCACACAATTCACCTTTTCCCTCTGGTAAGAAAACCAGATAAATTGATAAAAAACTACAGAATTCATAAAAAGGGAAGTATGCTTCCTGGAATCCTGAGGTAATTTTTTGAGAGTGTATGTTTGTGTGTACATGGCTCCACCTCTGGGGGGTCTCTTCTCCCACTCTGATTTAAAGAAAATATCAGTTATTATTCAAACTGGAATATATCCCTACCATACCATAATCGTAATCCCAGTCTATTTGACAGAACATCTCGCTAGAAGAGTTTAATTTTTCAGTACCATTTTTCCTTAGTGAGAACTGCCTTCTATTCAAACATTATAAATGAACCTTCTTTTGAGTCCCTAGGAAATGCACTGTATCATTCACCTCCTGTCAGATTAGCTCTCGTTACTTGATATCTCCTGTGGAAAGTACAGAGGGGATTTCACCAGTTATAAACTCTCCTTATCTTCAGGTTCTTTGGACAGACTTCAGATTTCCCCTGGATGTTCATCTTTAACTTTTTCAAATTGTTTTACAGTTCAACTTTTCAGCTTCATACCTGATTTTCCCTCCTACTTTAGATACTTTTTATTTATAGCTAGAGAAAAGTAGCTAAGTAAGGCTACTAGACTTCCTATTTCATTGTAAGTTACATTTCATATATCTCTCAAATCCTTTTTGTCATCTGAAAATATATGTATTGAAGTTCCTGGACAATTGAAACCAGATTATATCAGATTACACTCACTTTCCATGTTTTCTTTTAATAGATAGGCACCTGTCAGATATAAAAAGGGCAAATGACATCTCATTGCTTCTTAAATGTGGTCTTAACTCATCCTTCATGAATGGTGCCTCACCTCACTTTTTTTCAGCTTGAATTTTTTTATTTCCAAGTTTTCTGAGACATTTTACATTCCTACACACATCCTTCAGCTGCATAAAATTAATGGTATGACAGAAGGAAGATTTAAAGGGGAAAGGAAAATTTTGTTTCTTGATTCTTCAAATCTGGATGTACTTAGAAACCTTGTTATATCTCAATTTTTACATCAAAATGAAATGAGGAAGTCTGGGAAAAATAAATGTGTTGTTGAGCAATGTTTTACTTCTGTGAAAGAGAAGGAATTCTCAAGACTAAATGATATATAGAGATCGAAAGATGCATCTCCATATTCACTTCTGTCTGGGAATTTCTTCTTTCTCACTCTGGAACTTCTATCTCACCTCAACACATACTTTACTCTAAAAAACTTAGAGGTTATAGAGAGGCATTTGTTTGCACCTAATCTTGGATGTTGAATGAACCGGACATTATTATAGGAACCTTTCCTGAAAGGGAGTAAGAAAAAAGGCAAACTGCCTAATACTACATAGAGCCTTTACATTACTTTCCAGCCACTTAGATTCTCTTAATATTTTTTGAACAAACTCTCATATAAGTCCAAATCCATTATTTCCATACATGATGAAGTGTAAGATGAAGCCCAAGGTGTTTGAGTGTTAGGATTATGACAAGATAATGATAGTATTCTGAACAAAACCCCATATATATCACACAGTCACAGAAACACTGACTAAAAGAAATGCTTAGGCTGAAAAGACCTCTAATTTCATTGAGTCCAACTGTTAACCAAGCACAGCCAAGTCCACCACTAAACCATGTTCCAGAGCACCACATTCATGCTTCTTGAACACTTTCCAGGGGTGGTGACTCAAACACTTCCCCTGACATGCTGTTCCAAAGCTTGACTACCCTTTACATGAAGAAATTATTTCTAGTACCCAATCTAAATCTCCTCAAGCACAGAATGAGTCCTTTTCATTTCATCTTGGTGCTTATCACTTAGGATAAGAAACCAGCTCCCACCAGGCTATAACTTCCTTCCAGGTAGTTCAGGTAGATGTAGAGAGCAACAGGGTCCCGTCTCAGACTCCTTTTCTCCAGGATAAACAACCTCAGCTCCCTCAGCCTCTCCTCATAGGATTTGTGCTCAAGACCCTGCACCAGCTCTGTTGCCCTCCTCTGGAAATGCTACAGCACCTCAGTGTGTTTGGGGTAGTGGGTGGCACAGAACTGAACACAGGATTTGAGGTGTGGCACCACCATTGCCAATTGCACAGGGACAATCATACCCTCATCCTGATGGCCATACTATTTTCAATGCAGGCCAGGATTCCAGTGGCTTTTGTCCACCTGGGAGCGCACTGGCTCATGTTCAGCAGCTGAAAACCAACACACTCAGATCCTTTTCCAGCAGGCAGCCTTCCAGTCACTCTATCTCAAGTCTGTAGCACTGCCTGTGGTTGGTGTGACCCAGCTAAAGGGTCCAGAACGTGGCCTTCTTGAACCTCATACAAATGGTCATGGTCCATCAATTCAGCTTGTCCCCACAGAGCCTTTCTCTCATTCACTAATAATGTCACCTTGTCATAGGAGGAGATCAGGTTGGTCCAGGTGTTTCATAAAGCCATGTTTGTGCTGGCTGACCTGATCCCCTGGCTGCCCTGTAGACACCATGTAATGGCACTCAAGAGAATCTTCCCCAGCAGTGAGGTCAGACATGCAGGCCTGTAGTTACCCAGATCCTCCTTTCAAACCTTTTTGAAGGTGGGCATCATATATGTCATCTTCCAGACAACTGGGCCGCCCCTGCTTAGCCAGGACTGATGGTAAATAATGAAAAGTGCCTCATTGGCATTTCCACCAGCTCGTTCAGTAGTTTTGGGTGGATCCTATCTGGCCCCATGGATTTGCATGTGTGTATTGGTGTATCAGGTTACTGACCATTTCACCTTGAATTATGGGGTCTTCTCTCTGCTCCTTGTCCCTATATTTCATCTCAGGGGCTAGGTACCTGGAAAACATTAGGTTTTGTCATTACAGAGGGAGGTATGAAGGCATTAGGCACTTTAGCATTTTCCTTATCATTTTTCACTCTGTTCCTTCCCCTCATCCAATAAAGGATAGAGATTTTCCTTAGCACTCCTTTTCTTGATGATGTATATATAGAAACATTCTTGTCTTTTGCAGAAGAAACCAGTTCTAGTTGAGATTTGAGTTTTCTCAATTGCATAACCTCACAACATCCTTACTGTTCTCCTGGGTAACCTGCTCCTTTCTCCAAACGCCATAAACTTTTGTCTTGTTTCCTGAGTTCCAGCCAAAGTTCTCTGTTCAAGTAGGCTGGCCTGTCTCCTTCAGGTTCATCTTTTGGCACATGGGGTGAATCTGCTCCCGCATCTTTACAACTTCCTCCTTGAAGAACATCCAGCCTTCCTAGACTCAGGACCGCCTCAAGGGGTTCTCTCAACTAATCTCCTAAAGAGGTCAAAGTCTGCCCCTCTGGAAGTCCAAAGTAGCAGTTCAGCTGGCCACCCTCCTTGCTTCCTAAAAAATTCCTTCCTCCTGAAAAAATGAAAATTCTGTCATTTTGTGACCTCTGTGCCCAAGAGACACTCTGACCATCACGTCATCCATAAATGTTCACATACAGCAGATGCGATGGGGAGCCTTCCCTAGATGCTTCCCTCACCATCTGTGTCACGTAGTTCCCTTCCACACACTTCAGGAACCTCCTGGTCTGTTTCCTCTCTACTCTGTTAGATTTCCAGCAGATGTCTGGGAAGCTGAAGTCCCTCATGAGAACAAGTGATAGCAATTGTGAGACTTTTTCCACCTGCCTAGAGAGTACTTTATCTTACTGCATCTTCATACTATTTTTTTCCTCTTGATAGTATAAAATTATACTGCTTGAAGACATAAGGCATTGTTCTAGCACCCTAGATCTGATATTTCTTAGTATTTTCTGAGCACTGTTTAGCAGCAAAGATGACCACAGGTGGAAGTCTTTGTACCTGAGACCTTGTAACAGCTTAGAGCAGCTGTGTGGGGTCTGCCCTGTGTGTCAGGACCCTTGGGAACTAGTCCATAAGCAGAGCACAGTCTGTGGTAGGAATCCTTCAGCCACACACTCCTCTAGTTTCCTGCCCTCTTTCTTTCACTAGCTAGACTGTGCTTTTTCTGGGGTGTCACTGACAGTGGCATGAAAATTATGTAGGCAGTCCTTCAGACTCTTACCAATGGTCTTCTGCAGACTACAGCAATGCTGAGATGAAAACCTGATGTACTGTGTCTCTCAGAGATTTAAGATGATGTGAAAATATTTTAATTCTGGCCATATTATCACCATCTCCCTTTGTCCCTTTCTCCTTTTATACTTCTTTCCTCTCCTTTCTGCATCTCACTCTTCTAAGATCTATTTAATTATACCCATAGAAAGAAAATGCTGGTATCAAAAGAGCAATTCCCTCTTTTGATTTCCAATTCATTTTCTCCTCTCATTCAAGAGAATAGAAATATACAAAGTAATTTGGTATATAAAATGATTCCCCATAATTTTAATCCTTTTAAAGTGCTTATGGAGATTATCACAGTTTGATTTATTTTGACAAGGGGTGGTACAAATTGTAAGAACAATAGTCTAATAAAAATTTTTAAGAGCCTGTTGCTGTGTTACAGGAATGAACATTTCAGGTGTTTCATGGATTTGGGGGATGATTTCCTAATACAGCTAAGTGAATTAAAGTAACACAAGGAACAAGCATTCACAGTAAGTAGAAATGGACGCTATTTCTGATGCTTTTTTTCCTAATGCTTGAAGACTTTTTTCCAGTAGTTAAGACATCACATTTTTCTGTTCTGCCTTCATTTTATTGTATCTTCTTTTGCTTTTCACAGATCAGGCAGCTGGATGTCAGAGCTAAAAAGGAAATCATAGGATTGCCTAAATTTCTCAGTCATAAGGCCTGCCCTACCAAGGAGTTGGGTTTGATCCAAATACCCAAATATGTCCCAGGCAGAACCTCAGAGGGAGGGGTAGAGTCCAGCCCCATTCTCTTATAGGTAGTACCTCACCTCCCTTTTACCCAAAATTTCTTTGTTTTGTGTGATGAAGTTTTCTCTGTACTCTGTTTTGAATGAAGTATAGTAGCTCTGTTCCTGAAGGATGAAATACAGTGACTGAAAATGTAGTAACAGTGACAAAGGGCATTCCCAAAGTCAGACTATGTACTCTGTTGCTCAGTAACATCTTGGTCCCATAGAAAGAGAATGGGTCTCACCATGTGATGTACACAAGGCTTACTCAGCCTTATGCAGCAAAGTTTATTCAGCAGCAGCAGAAGACAAGCTGCTCCATAACCCTACTATGAAGCTACAGTCATTCAGGATGGTCTGTGTCGGGATTAGGAGTGCCACCATGGAAAAGACCACAATGATAAGTGTGTGTGTGCAGTCTTACAACCTCCCCTAGGTCTCTATCTTCCAGATGTTTTGTGATCCCAGTGTCTTACACTGGAAGAGAAGAAACATGAAAATGAAAATACTTGTTTTTCAAGACATACATGTACATTATACATACTAAAGTCATCTTATCTAAGGTGTCAAGTCATCCCATTGCAAGAAAATATGACATTCATTTCCCCTTGTTCTGTGTTTATGCTTTTAACTTTAGATTTATTAAATTTTGCTCGTTGACGATACTTCTCATTTGTAATAGATAATATACATTGTTCAGGATAAACCAGAGCTTTTAGAAAATGGTATTTCTGGAAAATTTAACCTCAATAAAAACCCAAAACACATAAAAAAGATACCACTGGAAAAGCTTAGCATTGTGAAGTGTGTAACATAGAATTCAGAATTCAGAAAGTAATCAGCCGTTATCATAATTTTTTAATTAACAAATCTAAATTTAAAACTATTTCAAAGAAATAGAGATTTTACAAATACATTAAAACAGTAGGAAAAAAAATGAAAAGAGGAAGAGGGTGAATAACAGGGCAGGCAAATGACTGATCTTTCTGTGTGGTTTTCACTCGAGCACGAGAAGAATGATTACATCCCTACAGCAGTCTTCAAAGTGTTGGAGTCAGAGAGTGGAATAGGAAATGAACTGCAGTTCAGTGACCCTCTGTGGCCTGAACAGTGGGAGCTGGTAAGCACAGCATTTCCACTTTATTCACTTCTCTTTTTTTCAACCACTGTCAGTAGAAGGCCTTCCCACACACGATTTTGCATCTTTATTGTAACCTGAAAAGAACTAAGTGTAGCAGATGTATCTATGTATAGGCAGTTATAATCTGTAGGGGTAGATTTCTCAGTGCTCCACATACACACAGGCTTATTACACATGTGTGTGATATAGCAATGAATAACTACAGTTGTCCTGAACAAGTCTACTTTCCAATTTGAAATAGAATACATACTGAGCCATGAATATTTCTTTGTGTTTCATTAGGAATAAAACCAGAAGTTGGTCACCTAGGTCTGCTTGGAGAATAGATATAAAGTACACCACTTTCAGCCTGGTCTGTAATTTTCTGCTTCCTTTGTCATGAAATGTCAACAAAATGCCCTCAGTAAATTTCTCTCTAGGAAAGGAATGCACCCTATATAAATAGATCCACAGTATAATGTCACTTAAGGGATGCTTGATCCTCTCATCTTGATCTGTTCTCATGATATATACGAGAAGCACAATCTAATGCTTAATAAAATCTTTAATGTACATCAGACTTTTCCATAAAGTTGCACCTCAGCTATGGCATGATAAATGTCCATGTAAATATACCCAGGAGGTAAACCTGCAAGATGTTACAGTATATGTATCCTTACAGATAAGTCAAGAGGCTACTTGATGATACAAGTGAGATTCTTTTTCACGTTTTTTGTTTTGTAATTGGGCATCTCTTGATCTTCTGAAGGGAGTTCCAGACCTTTTAATGTGTTTATTTTAAGAGAGAAGTGAATTATTAATCACATCCAGATTTACCAAACTTTTTTACTAAGGTTCAGAAGCAACTCTGATAAAATTATCATTCAGATACTTAGGGAAATAGAGGATTGAAGGAACTGGGGCTTTTTGTGTTTGTCTGGTTTTTGGGGGTTTTTTTTTGATTGGTTGTTTTATGTGCTGCTTTTGTTTTTGGTTTAGTTTGGTTTTTTTGGTTTTTGTTTTTTTTGGTTTGGTTTGGTTTGGTTTGGTTTGGTTTGGTTTGGTTTGGTTTGGTTTGGTTTGGTTTGGTTTTTTTATCAGTAGATTATGATGGCAAATTATCCTTTTGTTCACTATGATTGAAGGAATCACTGAAGACTGTCAAGGAAATCCCATAGTCTGATTTTTGTGTTTGTGTTTAAAAGAAATCCCTGTATTTCTGTTTAAAAAAAAAATCCAAATTTTCTTGGTACTTCTTTTCACTACAGCTTCAGCTCTGTGTGATGCCATTTGGACTCTTGGAGCTGAGAGTGTAGAGTAATTTTTGCCATCACTGTAGAATGATAGAATCACAAAGTTTTGATTTTGAAGGACCTTAAAGATCATCTAGTTCCAACCCCACTGTAACGATGCGGCTGGTTTGTCATACGTTGACATTTAGTGGAGAGGGAAGTTACCTACAGAGTGATCTTTCTGGGGGAGACAGCTGGGAGCTTCCTTTGTGCCTGGAAAAGGGCCGATAGCTGGCCAGCTCTGAGAATTGACAGCTTCTTAAGCCATTTAGCAGCTGGGTCCGCCTCTGTGAATTCCACATTTTAAAACCCAGGGAGCCTGGGAAAGCTCTCTCTTGCTTCTGGCCTGGAAAAGTGACTGAGTTCTAGTGGGGCCAGCCCAGCTCTGCTGTGGCCCTCACGGCCCAGCCAGGCCAGACCCTGGAGGCTCCCAGGCCCTGGGGTCCCCAGCCAAAGCTGGGCCAGGTCCCAGCTGCTGACATCTCGCTAACACCAAGCTCTGCTCCTGCCCTTCCGGCCCACACCAAGCTGAGGTCTTGCCGGGCCCTGGGTTGGGCCAGGCCCCCTCCACCGTGGCCTCCCCAGAGGCTGCCAGGCAGAGAGAGGGACCTAGTGTGGCCTGAAATCCATTGGCCACTGCCCAGCAGAAATCATCACGACCATCTGCAAGCCTGGGTGAAATGTTAACCCTTTCAGTGCATACACGAGACCTGTAGACCTTGATCTTCTCTCAAGGGAGAGAAAAGGACAGAAGGGACACATAGAAAATCAACACGGAGACACCAAGGTTAGTGAGGAAGGAGTCAAGTTCCAGTAGAAGGAGAATGAGGAGATGACCTAGTATTGAGGCTGAAATTTCTTTTGGTAAGTCTATGGAGATGGACTATGATATACTACAATATCCCCTTTAATTAATGAGAAAGTGTAGGTGGACAGAGTGTTCAAACTGTAGACCTGAGCAGAGGCATCCATTGATGCAGCAAAGCAGACGCTGAAGGAGCTGTAATCCTGTGAGAAACTTGAACAGAGAGAGAGATGAGAGTGATGAAGACCCTTTGCTGCCAGGGAGAGAAGACCTCTCTTCCCAGAGATGAAAATGATTGCAGAAATAAATGAAGAGAGCCTTTGCTTTTGAACCGCTCATCCTTAAAATAATACCTCATAAGCTGATATGGCCAATTCATTCAGCTGTGAGAAGGCTGTGAAAATGAGAGGAGCTTCACAATAGCAGATTCTTTTCCCAGGCAGCTGCTATTTGTGAAAATGAAAGGCCATGAGAGAACTGTTTCTTGTGGAGGAGTCTCCATGGCATGGCAAGAGAAAACTGCTCTCCCTACAAAAGCTGAGGAAAGACTATTGTAGAAGTGATAACTGANGAAATACTATTGTAGAAGTGATAACTGATTTAAAAACCCGTTTTGTCTCTGTGTTGTCAGTGGGAAAAGGAAAGAAGTTGGGCAGGGGGAGGGAAAATGTTCTGAAGGTTCTTTTTGATTCTGTTTCTTATTTGTCTTTTAGATCTATTAATAAGAAGGTTTTTTCATCTTTTAAGTTTTGAGCCTGTTTTGTTCTCCTCATTATCCATACCTCACAGCTAGAAATGAGTAAGTGCACTGGTGATTTTAGCCAGCTCTAAACCTACCACATTATTTGGTGCATTGGCCGGGAAACTCAAATTGGTGAATCTAAACCACTACATATGGGCAGAGACAACTCTCACTAGAATAGGTTTCTCAAAACCCCATCCAACCTCTCCCCCAACACTTCCAAGAATGGGGCATCCACAGATTCTCTGTTCCCACAGGGGCACCTGTTCCAGTGTTTTGAAGAATTTCTTCCTAATATCTTGTCTAAACCTGCACTCTTTCAGTTTAAAAATCTTACCCCTCTATATCCATATAGGCCCCGATAAAAAAGCTCCCTTTCCATCCATCTTAGAAGTCTCTTTTAAGTTCCTGAAGGCCACAATAACATCTTCTCAGAGCCTGAACAACCCCACCTCTCTCAGCCTGTCTTCATGGGTAAGATGCTCCATCCGTCCAATCGTTTTCATGGCTCTCCTCTGGATGCACTCCAACAGGCTCATGTATTTCTTGTACTGAGGAATCCATTGAATGTAATAAAACTGAAAAGAGTGAGGGTGTCATTAAATAAAGAGCTATAAAGTATTCTTCCAGACAAGTCTAAACCATCATTAACACAGTAGTATAAAAGGGTGCAGGGTTCTTAGTGCCTATTACACTGTCCTTAATGTCATTTTTCTTTATTATGAGTAAGGACTACAAGGGAATAAGATCTATTTAGGCACTCTCTTTACAACAAAATTTATCCTCAAAAAGCTTCACAGAATCTCTTGATCATATTGTGAAATGTAAGAAAAGTACCTCAAAGGCCAATAAATCTCTTTTGTTTTTTACACAATCTTTCTGATATGAAAAGATATCAGTTTTTATATACCTGTCAGATTTTTGTTAAAATCTTGCATATTTTTACAGTATTCTGAAGGTACACTTTTCTTTCTCCTATTCCATTTTTATCTGAAAAGACAAGATACATATTTGAAAAGAGATATGCAGAGAACATGAGTCTAGCAGTCTGTGTTTTTGGAAACTCATTTTTTTTAATTGAAGGTTTGTCTGTTTTCATATGGTTTTCACTAAAATTCTCTGTAGTTTTGCAAAAGAGACTAAGTCTTCATTCTTCTTACATTAAAAATCTGCATTTTACAAAAGAAATGCCTAATATAGTACTCCTGAGAGCCCCACAAAGAAACTCCTAAATGAATAATTAAGAGGTGAATTAATGTTTTTATGATTCAAAATCTGGGAATATAAATGGAGGGATGTTGCGTCATCATGTGGGCTGCAAACAGAATAAAGGGTTATGTTAAACGAACACTGAAAATAGAAACTTTGCCTCTTCCTCTACAGTTCCTTGTTGAAGCCAACCACTTGATAATTACTCTTGACTATTTCCAAATCCCATCACAAGAACTGTCTTTTCCTCAGCCAAGGAATTCTAATTCGCTTCTGCTCTAATTAATCAGACCTTTCTCCTAGGACTCAGCCTTTCCTGGACTCATTGTTAATATCAAAACTTGTCCACTTGTCCACTTCACCCTCAATATCTGGGCTGTATGAAAATTGTTATGTCCCACACAGCTTACTTATATTTATATGTAAGAAGAGTAATTCAATCCCTCCCTATGTGTTGTGATCAAGGCCCTAGATCATTCCTTGCACGACTCACACTGCATCTGAAATGATCTTCAAGGACTCCTGCTGGCTTCAAAGAAACAGATTTTGTTTAGCATTTTAGCAGAGCAGCTTTACTAAAGAACAGCTCTGCAGCTTTGGAGCATGACACTCCTTAAAATAAGTGGAAAATGTAGAAACTGTGTCCTTCCTTCATGAATTTGATTCTGTCTGATCTCCTGATGTGTGTTCACACCAGTGGGCTCTGTCTGTTATCCTTGAGTATCCAAAGGCTCCAGCTGATAAGGTCTTTTTTATGCAGTTTTCTCCAGTGGACATACCACCCATTGAAAACACCACTTTGGTGTATCACTGAGCACACATTTTATGAAAAGGTGATGGCCACATTATTGCACCTGATGTTCATGACAAGAAATAAGTTCTTGCATCTGTGATATTGAAAGAACTTCATGTGATCAGCAGGGAGTGCACATTAACGTAAAGAGAAGGAAAAATAACATTTTACTCCCTTTGTGTTTCCCATAAATAATTCTAAACAAGTGCTTCCAACTTGTGGTGATGGAGGGCGTTATAGTCTGCTACAGGCACTCCACTCTAGCAGTCTTCAGAGTGCTTTGAGGATAAGACCAAAGGCTATGAGCAGTATTCTCTGTCCTCTGTAATGCAGACCTTTGGTCCTCAGTAGGTGTAGGGTGTCAGGTTTATGTGTGCTGTGATATCAGGAGATAAATTTACTGGATTTTCACCTGATCTCTCACAACACAGGAACATCAAGGCTTTCTCTTTAATACAGCAGCTATATTCTTTGCATCTAATAACTGCACTTATCCTCAGTATTTCCTTGCATAACCCAAATGTACTTTTTTGTTATCCAGCTTATCTTTACAGTGTTGGACATGTCTTTCCCTAATTTCACCACTGCTTTGTTTTAAATTCTTTTCACTCTTTTTCCTAACCTTAGTAAAGGACTTTGGGTCACTGCCTTATCAAGTACATCTATCTTTCTTGCTTCCCAACAGGGCTGAGGGCCACATCAAACATCTCTGCTTGTGGTGGACTGGTGTCTGAATTTTGCCTACCATGGCCTCCGCCAGCATGTCTGACCCACAATTCAAATTCCTCTGCTTCAGGAGCATAGCATGTGTCCTTTACAGATTCCTTTGCTGAGCCTATCTTATATGGATAGGTTGTCTCCGGACTAGTGCTGTACTAGAGCTTTCTGGTGATTTCAGTTCCCTTGAGCTGTGAGGGCAAATGCTGGTTTTCACAGGCAGGGACATGTTTAGAGGATTGTGGCTGCAGTAGGAGATTATTATGACCTGTCCTCAGAAGAGGAATTCCCGCAAGCAAGATGTGTGACGTACTGTGTGTGTCAGTCATGTAAAACCAGCTGTGAAGCCCTTTATGACACCTCCTTGAAAATGGCTGCCTTATCTGTAAAACTGGACATAAACAAATGACACATGCAGTCCTGCACAGGGCCCTAGGCCTCTGCATTTCTCTGTGTCTGAAAGGATGTCACCCCTTGCAACAATATCATCACACCCAAGATTTTATTACAGTGACCCAGTGAATTTCAGAGGGTTTCTGCTGACACCCAGCCCTACCTAGTGGGGTTTTATTTCTCTGATGCACGTGTTCATATTCCTCAAGACATTTAATTTGCTGAGGTCAGCCCTGTATCTATCTTTAAAACAGTCTTAAATTTCTTTTTTCCCTTCTCAAGGTCTCCTCCCCATGCTGAAATAGCATGTCATATTTGAAGCAAATGCTTTCAAGTGAAACTACTGCTGTAGTACCTTGTAAGTTCTCCACACTCCAGGCTGGCAGTCAGCATCACTCTGCCAGTGCAAGCCTGACTGGTGGTTGGTACACAGAGAGCGGACACAAAAGCAAGGCTGGCCAAAAAGCATGTAATCATAGAATGTTGAGAGTTGGATGAGATCTTAAAGATTATCTAAACCCACCCCCCACCACTGTGGTGAGAAACACCTCCCACTAGACCAGTCTGCTCAAGGCCTTATACAGCCTTGCCTTGAACACTGCCAGAGTTGAGGCAACCTCCTTGGGCAACCTGTTCAATGTCTCACCACACTCACAGTAAAGACTTTCTTCCTAAAAAAACCCTTCCCTCCTGCTCATTGCTTTAAGAAAGGACCAAAATTGACTTGGATGGAGCATTTCCCGCTGTTTCTGCTGGCACAAGCAAAAAGTGTCTCCATGATGCACTGTATAGCCAGCCCTGCAAGCTGCCCTAGGAGCAGCTGGAGACCCAAAGGAAAAGAAAAAAATTCTGAGCTGGTGAATTATGAAATGGTGCTCAGGAGCACTGGAATGGTTTAATGTCTGATTGTGGGTTTGGTAGGGATTATTTTTTTTATTTGCTGAATAAATGATTTGTTTGTGCTCATAAAAGTGCTGAAAACACTGTCCATTAAATAGCTGTTACCCCGCAGCTAAGAGATGGGAGTTCAGAAGACGTTAACAGGCCCACATAAAAGCCAGTTACAGAGGAGATTTTGTGGGTAAAAGTGTGGCTACTAGGACAAAAGTTTTAAAATAGTCAAAGATGTTTTTCCTTTGGTGTTTGGGGTTTTTTTGATTTTTTTGTTTGGTTGTTTTTTACAATTTTGTTCCGGAGTAGTGGAATTTGCACCACTGTAAACACTGTTAACGCAGGTTACTGCTCAGTCTGAAGTAAGCCCTCCATTTCTGGCTGCATAAAGCTGCTGTGCCTAACTCTGCTGCTGGAAGAAAATTAAGACAGGTCCTCAATCTAGTGCTCCCATTTTGCTCCTAAATAAGCAATTTTAGTAATCCTCTTTTCTATTGCACAGTGCCTCCTCTATAAGACAATGCCAGTGGGTAGATCAGTGTCCTGAAGAATGGTACAGAGCCAAAGACCTATATTTGAGGGAAGTAAAGTTTGAAAACTCCCAGAGAAAAAGGGATACACAGGCTGCACTTTTTTATACAGGCAAAGGAGCCTTTGCAGGGTAATAGGACTAAAATGAAAAAAATAGTCAGAAATATTTGTATATATGACAAAGTGCACATTCTGCAAAAAAGTGTGAACCAATATCCTCAATGATCATGTGGGAGCAGAGAAAAAAGAATGATTTCTACATTTATGTGTGTGTGTTTTCATAAACTTTAAAAAGTGTATGCACATTCAGGAGCATATATCTTCATGACCAGATTAAGTTGCTTGGTAGCTGAGACCTGCAAAGCTCTAGTCCTAAGTAAAGGCAACCAGTGAAAATGAGGAATGAGCAATAAAAATGGTTGACTGTGATAGCTATTTCTTTCATGTTAGTTTATGCCAACAAGTGGCCTATTTAGTGGCTCAGGACACTTCTTGCACACTTTTCCCTAGGTCGTTACACCATGAATTTATATTAATTAGTGGTTTTAACTGATAAGAACATTTTAGGTCTTTCCACGTTAGCCTGGTAAGGCAAAAAAAAGAGAATTATTTGTGTGGAAGCAATACATGTTAATAGTGAGCTCAAGTAATTTAAGGACAATATGCTGGAGCTAGTGGCCTTCATCATAACTTGAATTAACTGTTGGCTAGATGTGTCCTGTAATGTTATGGAGAGGTATAATAGAGAGCCTGAATAAATGAAACAATACGAAAAATCAGGAAAAATATGTACGTTTAAGGTACAGGTGTGTTGAGAGGAAATAGTTTTAAACAAAATAAATACTTGGTGTTTTAAATAAGTGAAAAGAAATCATTCTTTTCAAATATAGTTGCACATCTAAAATTGTTCTTCATAATTTTTTCACTATTTAAATTAAGTTACATGATATGTGTGGCACAATAATATATGGGGATATCCAGCGCAGGAGTCTCTTGTAACATTTTGGAGTATTGTCAAATAAACAACTCAAAAATATTGACATCAGTGAGTCAATGCCACTACCAGATTTATTTGATCCTTCCTTACAAGTGGAAAAGCTACTGTGGAACAGATACAGATAGATGTACCTTTGTTCATCTGTACATGAACTATACCTGCTTATGCCTGTTTTTCTTAGGAGACTTAGACAACCCTTACTTACTGAGGTTGGTAAAATAGACCAACCATGAGGACACTTTGTCAAATTACTAAAACAGGAAGAAAATACTATTGGAGAAACAGTTAAAAAGAGGGCAAACTTGAAAGTGTCTCTATTTTGCATCTTTTAAATCATCAAAGAACATTAATATTCTAAAGTACCTGGAGCATAAAAGTCAGGAATTTGGAAAACTGTACCAAATACACTCTTCAGATACTGTAAGAGGAAAGAAATAAATTTGTGCTAAACAAGTTAGGTATTGTAAATAAGGAAATTGCCTGTTTGGGAGCTGCAATTAACTTAGGCTATGTTGTATTTTACCACAGTCCACTCATTCCCTATTACAATACTACTGAGCATTCTCAAAGGTCCTCCCAATATCAAAAAGAGGTTCCAGATCTAAAACTACAACAACCCGTTTGTAATTCATCTGTAGTTCATATCTTCTAAATCCACCTTCTAAATTTTCCCTTCTGTCCTTAGGCTTCAGGCTGTGAGACTGTCCTGTGGAGAGTGATGTGCAGAAAGCATCTGTCTCAGCTCTGTCTGTCATGAGACACTTATTGCTGAAAATGTGATGCTTATTCTCTTACCCTGTGAGACTATACTTTGAAGTTAGCTTTGGCAGTCTGTGAAGATCTCAATCTTTCATACCTGGAATACAGAACCACTAATGTAAGGTGAGGAAAGCTAAGCCTTGTCACCAAAATGTGGAAAATTGTTTGCTAGTAGCATGGAAATGTAATGTGAAATCAGAGCTGCTATCCTGGTTTATGTACTGTTTTTTGGGAGGCTGAACTGAAAATCATTGAATGGAAGTGAAGTTCCACTGACTTAAAACTGCTGAACTATAGAAAAAGAAGCAGAAAAAGGCAGTGGTTTCTTCCTGAACTTCCTTTATTTTTGCATTTCATTTAATTTAGTGGCAAAATCTCCATCAAGGTTCCTGATCTTTAGTTCTAATGGTTCACGTCTGTCTGAGCTGTGATTTTCTTGGAGCAGAAGAGATTAGATTAGTGTGGAGTCTGCTCCAGAGACTATGGCACAGCAACTTGTGCTGACTGGAACTTTCTTAAAGCTGTCAAAAATATAACCATGTTGTCCCTCCAAATGGACAAATTGGTAACAAAAGGGTCATGGAAGGAGAGACTTGCTTTTTTAAGCTCCTTTTCAATTCACATTTGTTATCAATGTGTTGTGATTACTCTGCAGTACTTTTTGTCCTTTCTAGTCAGTGCTGTAGTGATTACATGGTAGCAAGTGTTCAGTTAGTGCAGGAGCTTTCCTTATTTAGATATTTTAATCACATTCTGTAATAATAGTTTGAAATAGGAATTCCTTTAGATAAAAAATCTTTCTATTTTGGTGTTGAATTCATGGGCTTTGTATCTAACAGTTCTTTCATGTCCTTTCAAAAATTACCCACAAAAATTCTTCTTGCAAAATCAGGCAGACTGCTCACATTTTCTAATGAATGCTGTTCATTACATGCTACTATCACAGATATAAATCAAGGGAAATTTTAATGATAGCATTGTAAAATGTACTTTCTTGGCTTATGAACATGAAGCATCCAGAGACAATTTACAAAAAAAAAAAAAAAAGGTTAAAAATCTAATTGTTCAGTGTGCAATCTGTTTGAATATCCATTATATACAAAGGTAATCATAGTGCAGAGCTTTTTCTTGATCTCTTGACTTCCTCTTAGCAGGAGGACAGGATGCTGTGGGGGTACCAGTTTGAGGAGATTACAGCAGCAGTTATCTGCTTAGGCTGCACTCATCCTTTTTCCGCCTAAATCTTGTGGATCAAGGATCGAGGGCTGCATTCACTACAACACTGATAATGTGGTCATACAGAGAAATCCATGGGTTTAGGCCAAGGCTTCCAAGTTTCCCAAATACCATTGCCAAGTGTCAACATTTCTCATGAATCACCATAAATCATCACAACCTGCTGCCCGTACCACTGAGATACACCTCCCTAATAAGACCTTACAGGTTTTTAAGCTATTTTCATGCTACAGATTTTAAATAATTATCAGTTTTATTTAAATAGAAATTTCCCTGTTTCAAAGCTTGGAATACATTTTACCCCAAAAGTTGGTAAGTTTCTGAGAAGTTTTATAGAGTACTTTTATAGCCACAAATAAGGAGAATAATGGTAATTTATGACTCTTCATGTATCACAAGATTTTATGCTGATAAAGACCCTGTTATGGTATCATGCAGAATGGAAGCATGCCCTCAAAATACACTAGGATATGTTGGACAGTAAGTCCAAGTAGGTACATTTTTGCTTGATTTAGAGTTCTTCAGATTGATACTAAAGCCCCCTTTACTGTGTCAGTTCCTACTGTATAATTTTTTCTGATTCTCTTTTATGTGTGTGCAAACTTCATCAAATACACCATCTTTTCAGCATAAAATCAGCCTATTTCTTGACAGCATCTGCTTTCAGTGTACTGTCTACTTGCTTTTTCTCCTAAAAGCAAATGAGCTCTCTTAAGTTACTGTATGAGAACTTTCCTGTTGCAAACTAATAAAATCATACTATTTGTGGCATTTTAGAAATGGCTTTAACTCTTCTTGCATGCAAGGAACATTTCTTCAACTATAAAGAAGAGAATAGCTCTTTGATAACATTGAAAATTTTGTTAGTTTCAAAATAACAAATTACGCTCTGTGTCTGCAAACATTGATTTGCAAACAAGAAACCACAGGTGAGTAAATGATGAGTATGATCAAGACTCTGTTTGCTCATTTTAATTGATATCCTTTAAATTTCTGTTAAGTAATTACTGTTACTATCTGGTTTCTACTACTGCATAGGATCAATTCAGTGATGTTTTAATGATAGCACATTTTATTTCTACCATGTGAGGATTAAGCCAGTGTTCGGTTGCTGAATTCACTAGCTGTAGTTTTGCATTAAGTACTTAGTTAAAAATAGTGGAAGGTAATTATATTTAAAATTAACCCATATAAGGAAGTGAAATCCAGTGATTTAGTACTATTTGAAACACTTACAAAAATACATTGAAAGTTTTGCATTCAAAGATTATATTTTACAGGATTAGATCTCCATGTTAAAGAAAAAGGAGAAATGGTGTTGATGGATGTATAATTATATACTATTCCAACAATACTTTCAATATGTATGGCATTTTCAAAATAAGATCAGGAAAGTAGTAGCTAATAAAACACTTTTCCTTTTTCATGCTGCCAAAATGTTATCCAGAGTTTTGTACATAAAAATAACCAAATAAAACTAATTTTTGATATGTTTGACATTGGAAGAAGGATGGAGGGGGAGGGGAAGAAATGTGTTGCTCATTTCTAATTGTCAAAGCATGAAAAAGTAAGATTAAAAATAGTGAGCTCTATAATCAAGATCCAAATAGAGATTTGATCTCTAAAATAGCCCCATCTCAAAAAGTAGTTATATAGTAAAACAATGCTTATTGAAATGTTAGTTGAACTTTTTTCCCAAAGCTATTATTAAATTATATTTCTAGGACTTTAAGAATCGTAATTATTAATTCATACATGTAGTTTTTTAGGACTGTTCTTTTAGTATAAAAGAGAAGGACTTACCACATCTATTATGATGAAATCCAGTACTCACATTAAGAACATAAGCTCAGTAGTATTAGCCAGCAAGAAAATAAATATTAAAAAATGGCCTTGCTCCAGGAAGAGTTCTGTCTGTAAATTCACCACTAAGCATTTGCAGCACTGCAAAGCAAAACCTTTATTATGTTGCAGTATTCCAATAGTTCATGTTCTTGAAAGATGTATATTTATTTAGTTGGGTTTTCACACTGAGACTGTTCTTTATGAGTAAATCCTGCGCACCCATTTCAGTCCAACTCTACGCTAGATGAGCAAGTACTCAGATGAAGCCCAGCTGAAGTGAGGAAGGTTGTACTCAAAAGTGTGGTTCTGCTTAACATAGTTTGTTTTGTTCAGTATCCTGTATGAGAATCACAAGAAATTAAGAATCTCTCCCTGCTATTCATTCAGTGAACTGAAATGGCCAATGTTCAACAGAAACCAACAGTAGTAAGGTGAGATGTACCCTCATAAGTATATACATACCTCACTAAAATGCTAATTGTAGAACCATTATACAAATTAGGAATATATTTCCTTCATCATCTGTAAACACAGCGGCAATCATACAGCACTACCTAATGTTAAAGCGTCTTAAAATAAAATTCTCCATCTCATAAAGACAGAGTTCTTCAGCAGCAGCATTCATCCCCAAATTCTCTTAGGAGTCATTCAGGACACAGTTGAGAAGACAGGAGAGGAAGGGTTAGGCTCTTCCTCATCAGTCCTGCAAACATTTTCAGGAAGGTGCCTTCCTCTGAGGTCACAGCTGGGCCCTCTGGATAACCATTAAAACTAGTTCTTTCCTTCAGGTGGTCAGTAGCATTACTGCAGTGCTGAACACACAGGGCTTAAGCTGCATCATTCAATCATTACATACAGACCCTGATTTTTTACCTTTTTACTTTAATTTAATTGGAACCATGTATTTTTAAAAGTTGTTTATATGCAGAATTAAAGATCCAAAAGTCATGAGGTATAAGGATTCCTGCTGCCCATAAAATACTAATTTTGCTTGTCATAGCCTAGATTTACAGTATAGATTTTACTTTCAGCAGTCAAAAGGCAGCTGCAGATGAAATACACTGTTCTGGGTTTTTATTTGTAGGCATGCAAAGAATTTTATTTTAAACTAATTTATTATGTACCTGTGCAAATCACTTGTGTTTTGTCTAATACTCCAAGTAAAATCTTTGCTTGTTAAAAAAAAGGTGTCAGAGCAGAAAAAAATATAGTGGGTTAGAGAGAGGATAGACAAATAAATTCCAACAAATAAAATTTAAATAAAAAACTAGAAGAATCAAGATTATCTTTCCAGCTATCTTTTTCTTACATTAAAATCAATTGGACCTGCTTGAGGAAAACTAAGTTTTCATTGTGGTGTCATGGACAACGAGGATTTTTGGTTATCATAGTTTTTATTTAAAATGTGCTTCATGTTATAAAGGAAACTTTATTCTAGTATAATAACTAGAGTTGGTTTTAGCAGATTAGAGCAAGAAACAGCATGCAGGAATCTGCAACATTTTTTCACTGAAGTACTAAGTCAGAGAAGCTTAGTCACTGCTGTACTTTTTTTTTAAGTATTAGTGGCTCAGCTGAAAGCAAATACCATTCTCCCTGATTTGGAGAAGGAATCAGAATCTGAGTTTCCCGGGCTGCAAGATGGGGCCTTCCAGACACTGACAAAAGGGTCTTCCAGTTGTGTCTTGCAGCTTTCCACCTCGTACAAGTTATAATTATCACTTCCTATTGTCCAAAAAGAGTCAGGCCCTTCTCTGGCGGCCAGAGTACAGACCCCACAATATTCCTAGGGTCAAGATGTTGCTGCAGTTTTGACTTAGTATTGAAGAGTTTTGACAAAAAACGTCAACTTCAGCATGACTGCCATAGTCTTTGGCCTGAGCTGTTAACACGAGATGTGAAAAAGAACAGAAGTTGGATCCTGGGTCTTCAGTATTCTAAATGAGTGCTGTGTAATCCAAAAAGCACTTTTCTCTCACTGGGAATTCCATTATGGAACCAGAAGAAATGGATCCAACTGTTAATTTTTCTGGCTTAGATTGGTTTGATGTGGTTTTTTTACAAGGTTCTTCCCATGATGACTTTGTATTTTGATGACTTGAACATTTATGATGAAAAAGTACTTAATAAAAAAGAATTCTGACCAGTTATAATACTGTTTTGTATTATACTGTTTAGTGTCATTTTGAAAATATGGCCTTAGGGGTAATCTTTTAAATAGTTTCTGTTAATTGACAGTGTTATTCAGACATCTTCCTTCCACCCCAACATGGTAATAGGCGTGAACTATATTAATGCAGTAATTATTTAGATCACTTTTTAAAATTTCCCTTTTTTTCTAAAGGCCTTTTTACTTAAAATATTTTGTAATGCTTTTATGTCTCTGAGTCTTTCTCAAGTAACAGGTTTTTCATGTATTATTTGGAAAGAGACGTTTCAGAATCCCTCTAGAATTTTTCAGTTTGGAAAACATTCTATAGACATAATTTGCTGGAGGCAAGCTAGCACTGCAGATTAAAAGTTTATAAGAAGACAACAGATAAACCAGTATTACTTTAAATCAGACTGAAAGAGAAAAAAGTACATTTCTGCTAGGCCCCAAAGGCCTTTATTTAGTGTTTTCTCAAAAACTAAA